>JAECUM010018007.1:0-24683 GCA_016617855.1 Megalonaias nervosa | reverse complement strand
ACTGTCAAGGCCTAAAAATTCAGTCTGGCTTTCTTCCCATGATACGACTGTCAAGGCCTAAAAATTCAGTCTGGCTTTCTTCCCATGATACGACTGTCAAGGCCTAAAAATTCAGTCTGGCTTTCTTCCCATGATAGACTGTCAAGGCCTAAAAATTCAGTCTGGCTTTCTTCCCATGATAGACTGTCAAGGCTTAAAAATTCAGTCTGGCTTTCTTCCCATGATAGACTGTCAAGGCCTAAAAATTCAGTCTGGCTTTCTTCCCATGATGGACTGTCAAGTACAATGGCTCCAGATTCAGTTTATTTTGTAGCATTGTGCTAAAATAGATCTGGCATACAGACAGCAGGAAAGCTTTATGCCCCCATTTGCTCTTGTGCATGTACAACCTGGGCGTAAAAGTTTATAAAGGGAGGTTATCCATTTTTGATGAAGCATTAGTATGAGATGTTACTTTCCAATGATGAATAGATTTGGGGAATGGGTACATTTTATTGCAGAATCTTGTACATAGTGCACAATGTGTGAATTAGATTACTAACACTGCTTTAACAATTTATGTTCTATCGCTATGAGGACTGCAGTGTGGCAGTTTATAGTGATGTCTAGCACTGAGGCGTCATGATGCAGACATGTAGCACCATGTCCCACCCAGTTACATTATCCTGACACCAGGGTGACCAGTCCTAAGACCCACCTCTTAATGCCGAGTGCCAGGTGAGGCAGCTTATAGTACCATTTTTACAAGTCTTTGATATTCATCAGTCGGGGTTTGAACCCATAACCGCCAGCATTCAAGGTGGACGCTCTGACCACTCGTGGCACCAGAGTGATAAAATGCCCTCGACAGAAAAGTATATTTTACAGATATAATGCCAACATTCCATGCATTGTATACACAAATTCAAGGAGTTTTGAACCAAGTATCTTCACATGTATTCATCTGTATTTTATCTCGGTACCTTTCAAACTGGCTCTAATGCTACAAGAATACAAATATACCGTTAAATTTCAAATCACCAATTTTGCCCAAATTTCTTGAATCAAAATTACTAGAAGCAGCAGTGTACAAGATTGCTTTCTTTCAATGATGGCATAAATCATAATGTTCCACACATAACCAGTCACCACTGCCAATTTTAGTTGGACTCTCCTTCACCAATTGCTTAAATCATACTGTTCCATACATAATCAGTAACCACTGTTGATTAAAATGGAGACCCTTTCACTTAACGATGGCCTAAAGTCATATATAGTTGGTCTATCTCTGATTATAGTGGGTACTAGTTTATTCAATGAGGATCTGCATCGTTTCCTTGCATACATTTTAAAATGAAGGGATTAAAAATGCCTAGCCAAACTTGAGCAATTACAATCCACCTCTCGATTGAAAGAATACAAATTTCAAACTTGTGAATTCATACAATTCATACAAAATTATAGCAACATGAATTTTTTCTTTTAAAGAAAGATTCAACTCGTCCATGTCCTCAACAAGGTCTGGCATTTGTTGAACAATTACATTACTTGGCCTACCATTAAAATCAAAAATTTTTTTTACACGTATTCTGCGATGCAACTAGAAGTACTGAAATTTAGACAAGATTCTGAATCAGATTTTTGTCTGGGGTTCCAATGAATACCAAGACAAGCTTTCAAACATCAATGTGGCAATCAACTGTAGTGTTTGGAGGATTTGTCTGGTCATGCTCTAATGCAGGCAAGACAAAATAAATTTGTAACAATTGATTTTATGTCTTGCAGAAAAGCTAGTTTTCTGCTGAAAACTAAATTTTCATGCAGGGTCTGCATGTCAAGCCCAAGATTAAAGTTCTGATGAAAAATGCAACCTCAACAACAAAATTAGAAGGAACACAGTGCAGCATGGCTTGTCTTCCTTTCATAGCACATGCTGCAAAATGAATGGTCTCAACTCCATAATTATGCATTCCGTGTATAATAATCTCATCAAGAGTTTTAGGAAACGATGTACATTATATGCCTGACTCGTGGTTACCCACAGGATCAACAGATTTTTCCTGATAAAATGTAAAAGTGATCCTAAAGGTTGTGCCCTGGTCTGATGTAGAACAAACATTTAGTGTGGAACTCGTCTTCTTGCATCAAGTGAGCTAGCTTGATCCATCGGCTTTCGACACATTACAGGTTTCTTTTCCACAAGAAGCAACTATTATAAAAGTATAGTTCCTGTATGCAATGTAGAACTATTATTACTGTACAGGAACAATTTTGGTTTCTTTCAGTCAGCAACCATGACGTGTCTGGCTGGCAAATAAAATTTTTAAACCTACTCCTGATACAAATTTTCCTATATAAAAATTACCATGACTCGCTTCTCAGTAACAAAGGTTTGACAGTAAAAATACCCACAGAAATTCATTATTCAATAAAGTTCTCAATTTAAGAAGGCAGTGTGAAGAAATTGAGGGTCAAACTAAACTGACATGTAACCAACATCTAACAGATTTTCTCTCCCTCTCCTTGCTTAAATCAATTAGTAGTCTTTCTTTGAGAATGATTCAACGCGACTGTAGATTTATTCTGGGGCATTAGGGTAAGAAATGCATATTACCATACAGTGACATGTCCGACTTTTACACGAGGCTAGTTCAGTCTGACAAAATTTCAAGATAAAATGGCAACGCACTGGATTACGAGAAAAATAACCTGGTTGCCCAAATCTGAATACAGAAATGTTCAAGACCCTTTGTGCATGTCATTAATAATCATCTATCTGTGAACTCGTCTATGCTAACCAAGACATCAATCCACATAATATGGAATAAAGTGGATTAACAATGCTAGCCAAGACATCAATCCACATAATATGGAATAAAGTGGATTAACAATGCTAGCCAAGACATCAATCCACATAATATGGAATAAAGTGGATTAACAATGCTAGCCAAGACATCAATCCACATAATATGGGATAAAGATGTTCAAGACCCTTTGTGCATGTCATTAATAATCATCTATCTGTGAACTCGTCTATGCTAACCAAGACATCAATCCACATAATATGGAATAAAGTGGATTAACAATGCTAGCCAAGACATCAATCCACATAATATGGAATAAAGTGGATTAACAATGCTAGCCAAGACATCAATCCACATAATATGGAATAAAGTGGATTAACAATGCTAGCCAAGACATCAATCCACATAATATGGGATAAAGACATCAATCCACATAATATGGAATAAAGACATCAATCCACATAATATGGAATAAAGTGGATTAACAATGCTAGCCAAGACATCAATCCACATAATATGGAATAAAGTGGATTAACAATGCTAGCCAAGACATCAATCCACATAATATGGAATAAAGACATCAATCCACATAATATGGAATAAAGACATCAATCCACATAATATGGAATAAAGACATCAATCCACATAATATGGAATAAAGTGGATTACTTGGCCACTAAGATGATGTTCTTTTAAAAGCACTGAAAAATTTGTCAATTTAACATTTACAATGACATGCAAGCACCTGTGACATACTACTGAATGCCAAAAAAATCCCCTTTCACTGCAACAAAGATTATGCAAGATTGTCTCAAATGCCAAAAAATCCCCAGAAACCCACCTGCATCATTAGAGCATAAAAAGGACAACACAATCTACTTTAAGCTTAACAGCAGTACTCCTTGCTAGTGGAACTCACTACATCAAGAATTATACAAGATCATCTCTAATCCTGGTTTAGAAAAGAACACACGAGCCGACTTGTCACTGGAGGACAATAAGGTCGCTCTCACCTCCTCGCTAGTGCACCCAGAGGAAACTCCAGTAAGCAAATTTCATTCATGCTCTTACAACAATACATGAAATTATCTTCATAAACATCCATAACAAACATATGGTTCCCGAGACCTACATTTGGTAGAAGTTGCAATTCTTAAGCTTCACGATTCCATAAAGTTTCGTCGTGTTATACATTTTACTAGAAAAATGCACGATTATAAATGTCTTCACAAATATGGTACAACTTAAAAACAATTGGTTTAATATGCAGTATTCAAGGTCAACCAGAGCCACAACTCCATCAAATATTGTCAGGATCCAATGTAGGTCTCGTCAACACAAAACTACACAAAATATAGTTTCATTCCATGAAGCCCATTAAAAAGTCATTTCGTGTTGATGAAATCTGAGATTGGTCAGGACATGTCCTAGAACAGGAAACATGGGCAACATTTCATACCACATCCATAGAATGCAAGGATTAAAAAAGCCTTGTGCAAAGCTCAGCATAAAAACCATGAGCCTTTGTAACCTATCTGAGATGGGAAAGGATTTTTTTCTGTGCCAATAATCTCCATAATCCACTCCTCATGTACGATTATCATTTTTTAAAATTACAATGCATATTTTGACACTGAAGAATGTTTTTGGTGCCAGGCAAAGGGTTTATAATTATTAAACAAGAGCCGCTGATTGCTCGGCGATTGCTCATATGTTAGACGCGAGTTATATAGTCTGCAATGGCCAAAAACTTGAGCTTTGGAAGGTTTTACGTCTGGATAATTTAATGGCCACACTCAACCCACAAGAATAATACAAACCTGAATAACTGACAACAGGATTCTGTACAACTTGATAAAAATCCATCTGATTGCTGATTTGCACTAAAATGTATAAAACTGAACGTCTTCAATGCAAGAACTGTCAGATATGACCAGTATCTGACAAATAGTTGTTGAAAAAATTTCTATTTGTTATAATGGTGGTGACATTGTGGCCCTTACATTCTCATCTGTCAAAGCCTCAGTACCAGAATACGCCTATAAAATCTCGTCATCAAGGAGAAGTAGCTATTATCATATTTTCCTGATGGCTATTGTGGTAGCATTTCTGAGACCCAATTGGCACCATTTTCATTTCAGAGCAACATGACATGAGAATAAGTCCTTCAGTGAAAACCCATCTGTTATGGTCATTCATTCAGGAGGACTGATCAGTGCTGGCATCAAATAGATTTAGGACCAACCAGTCATCACTACAGGCGTGTCAGTAAAAAACCCATTTTAACAAGACCATCCATTCTGGAGACGTAGCAGTAACAAAAAGCTAGCAGCCATAGAGGATCTGCAACCAGTATAACTTTCATGCAGAACCAAAAACTAGAAATCATACACAGTTTGGTGAAAATGCCAGGTCAGTGAGACATTTTGTTCACAACGAGTAGTGACAACAAAAAATTTAGATGGCTGCAGTGATGACCATATCAGACACCATATCAACACCATTTTCATTTAGAAACAACCAGACATCAAATGTCATCTTGCAAAATTACATGATTTTCAGCCCATTATCATTTAGGACCAACCAGACCATGGAATGAATCTGCATGTAAAGTTTCACTGTAATCCTCCAAGTAGTTTAGGAGAAGCAGCAACAACAAACTTGTGCCAACATACTGACGGAGGTCAACAAAAAAGGAATCCTGCAAGCTATACTGATTTATCCACAATTATCTGGCTGGAGCCCTAACATCTTTCAATGCAATCCAACCAAAGACTATATTTAGTGCACTGCATAGAGTGCCCAGATTATAACGACTCTGTGTCGAGAATCGTTCCAGCTGTTGGCAGATTTCTGTATTTAACAAGGACTGACAACAAAATTAATTGCTTTTAGGACAGGAGTGGTGGGAAATGTTACTAGTGATATTACAACATAGTGTTCCCGATGTCAAGTACAAATAACGAAGTTGAGATTTATCAGAATACATTTTTGTTGACCTTGGACATCATTAAGGAAGTGGAAAAGGAGTTTCATTGCAGACAAGGTCACCAAAATGTGACACTAGACTGGTCTTCATACCTTTGACAAAAGAAGAAAAATTAACTGGAGACGACTATGAGGTAACCAGACTTCATCACCAATCTGACTGCACATGCAGAGCTATTGTGTCTCAACGGACAAAACCTTTCAATATTCTGACATGAATTCTGTGAAGTTGACCCTGTATCAGTTCAAATTTGCCTCAGTTACATATTATTTCAAGCGGCATCTAAATATTCATCGTCCAAACTTTGATCAATACTTGCAAAATTAACAGGATTTTCTTGGTCATTAACAAAGTTATTTCATCTTAGGACTTCCCCCACCCTATTTCCCTGGAGCGCAGCAGCCCTGTATACAGTGACAAGTTGGAGTAAAGAACCTTTCCAACAACAGCTTGCCCCTGTTTACATCAAACCACTTACCCATAGATCAAGTATACCAATTACGCTACAGCAACTTCATTTTCACAAGAACAAAACTCGATTCCTAAAAAGTGAAATCTCCTGGATCACACAAAAACAAAATGCAACCAAGAATCTGCTCACATTCAAGTACAAAAGACCTCAATAATCAATTTTTCCGACAGGTACCTTGTCATTTTGTGAACGTTTTCACTTTCCAAGACATGGGACATTTACATCCAACTCGCTGGCCACATGCTCTTATCAACCTTGTTTTATGAGGTTTAATATTGTATGTAAAATCACATTTGAGACCCAACATTTTTCTTGGTTTTCACAAGGCAGTAGTTTTGCTTTATTAAGTTTAAAAACAAAGTTGACTGCAGAAATATGATTCGGTTATCACAAAAGATTTCGTCTCTCAAGTTTTAGTTACAAGAGTTTCCATATTTTATTTGATCTTTTTGCCCGAAGATATACAAAGATCATTGTCTCCAAACAATTTATTTAGAAAACGAGCAACAATCAACTGCAAGAAGGTGGCCATGATCTGCATGCAATGCCTGTCAACTAGCTTTTCTTAAACAAGTTCTGTACACACAAGATTTGTGAACATCATAAATAATAAGACACTGAACTTTAGAAAAGGAAAAGAAAATTTGAATTTAACATTTATATTAACAGTAGTACAAAATAAATTGTAAGCAAGGTTTTGCAAACTCAATACCCATCCAGGTTAGAAAAGGAAAAGAAAACTTGAATTTAACATTCATATTAACAGTAGTACAAAATAAATTGTAAGCAAGGTGTTGCAAACTCAATACCCATCCAGGTTAACTTGGGTCAGTTGCCTCAATGCTTAGTTTGGAAAGGTACTTCGCTTTCATTTACCTCGACATGACACAGCTGGTAATGTATTAAAGTGTACTTAAAACCAACCTCAACAAGACATTTAATTGTTTGTGGCTGTTGCTCATAATCACACAACACAAGCATACACACTGAATTGCACAGAAATATAATCACAATGACAAGCTCCAAAAACCAAGGTTCAAATGCACGAACGTACCATAAGCTTACTTTAGGGTCTAAAACACTGCATAATTATATCCTTTATGTTTGGGACGACTTGAACAACAACTAGACTTGCCATTTGTGACAAGTGTTCAAGAAGACGAGCCAAGCTGAAGAGAGGCAGTTAAAATGGCAGAAGGACTGGAGTTCTATCCTGGACATCTTATAAGCTCCCTCCACACATGCACAATCTGGAAGAAAGATCTCTGAAACAGACTAAATCCTGAAAAACACCTTTACGTTACAAATTAACATACAAATATAAGTAAAATGCACAACATATTTTTAACATAAATTTTTTATTCAGTTTCATTCCAACATTAACTACGATTCATTCAGTACTAATGTTTGCAATCATCATAACAAACTTGTCAAAAATTGAGGATAAATTTGAAACTGAAAACTGCAAGAACCAGAAAATAATATATATATATATATATATATATATATATATATATATATATATATATATATAGATATGAATAATCCCAAGTTCATATTAATAAATGACTAAACAAAATGATTTTTGTTAAAATTGTGAGCATTGTGATTGAACAGATGGTTTCTTTAATTAATGTAATAATATGGTAGTATATACAGAAATACACTATGAAAATAGGCAACAAAAATGCATGTGAATGGATCAGTGCATCAGAGCCATTGCACAATTTTTTATCACTTCCCAAGCTTACCAACATCTATTGTACTACCCTTATCCATTCTTTAATTCCATACTCCCTCCTCCTCTCCAATGTAAGCTGTGAGTAAGAAAAAGTAACATTCAGTATCTAGACATTTTTGAGCAACCATACACAAGGAGAATACATGTACATGGTTAGAAATTAAATTACAACTTCTCTATCTTTTACTTCAAATGACTAACATCATCTGTGGCACTTCAACATGTTCACATTTCCTTATACCATCTTTATGTACCATGAAACATCAGGAATTCAAAGATGAGTAAAAAAAAGTAATCATTTTAAATTACTGAAAATAAAATACATACTACACATTACACCAATTTTCCATGTAAAATTTATAATTCTGCTCATTTCAAAATAATGCAAAACGAAATGCTGTGTATTTAATACTCTATTTTCTACGTCAGAAATGGAAATCAGTTTACTATTCTGTTTTTTTGTTTTCGACCAGGCAATCTTAAAACAGAATCAAGGCGAAACTTTCGGTTTATGCATGATCAATATCTGTGGTTCATAAAATCCATAACAAGCTACATTTAGGTTTCATGATGGGGACATTGCCCGAAGTTTGTATCAGTGTTTGAATTGCAGAGAATTTATCAGCATAGTGAGTAACAGTTTCACTGATCACCACAGTTAAACTTGTAACATGTTAATTTCATCCCAGACATGATTTTATTTAACCTGCAAAACATACCTTGCAGTAAAAGTACACTACTTTCAGAGCTGTACACTGCTCAAGATAACGAACCTGTTACGGCAAAAGTGATACCCACATCTCAGAAGCTGTAAACATAGAATAGTAACAGTTCATGCAAAATAGGAATGGTCAGTATGCTGGCCCCTGGTTTTGTTCGGGACACCTACCACATAAACTTGGTAGGGTGATGTCATGTGACACTCTGGTGGGACTGTAACCAAGCTCAGCAAGTAAGCCCTTTACTCCACCATCTAAAAAAGAACTTGTATAAGATTAGTGTTAAAACTTGCTCAGAACATATCATAGGCCAATTACTGCATTAACAACTTTTCTTAGTGGAAAAATCTGATCTGTAATAATTAATAATTTTCTTTCTCAATAAAAAAAATAAAAAAATAAAAAAAAAAAAAAAAATCTGGAAAAATTCATCTTAAAGAAACAATCAAAATTTTTTTTATATAAACATGCACAAGTTGACATTAAACACCCTAGCATTAATATCTGCATTATAATTTCTTGAAAAATAAACCAGAATATATTGGATTTTTAAAGAACATCATTTCTTTTAAAATAACAAGTAGAACTTTTAGCAATCTGACAATGTACCCAGCATGCACATATAAACAAAAATGAGTTGCAATGCAAAATTTTTACAATATATGCAACACAGGAGACTCATCTTCATTATAACCAGCTACATTTTGTTTCTAATGTTTCCAATGCCAGCTTTAAAAGATGCCACAAACACAAGTCTGCAAACAATTCTGCTGCAATTTAAAAGTATGCAACAATTATTTGTACAAGTATCATGGTGACCACTGTCCAAAACTTTACTGAATTTAAATCCAAAATTAAAAACTTCATTTATTGTGAACACGTGTAGAGAATTTCATGCCATGGGTGTTATAAATTAAGAATAAATTTGATGCATTAAATTTTACAGTGTAATTTTCATGATACGAATTCTTAAAAAATATATTATTGTATAAATCAATATATACCTTTTAGATGCGACACTTCACTTGTTACTGTAAAGAAATTGTTCCAAATTCCCCAAAACTGCATTCACTGTCAAACTGTACTCGCTTTCATTTTATTGCTAACAAACCTGTACTTACTTTTTAAAGCGAACATTAGAAACATCTTACAAATCCACAAAAGCTGAATCAAACACGGTTCAAGTTGTGATGCAATTAACGTAATTTTCACCACCCATTTGCGGCATTCATGCACCAGCCAATCATTGTATACAATGCCTAATTACACGGATTAACCTCCAATCGAGTTCATTACTTTATTTCTCTGACAATTACAACATCCTCAAGCTGACTGCACCGTATCAAATAAACTGCTGAAATGGAAAAATAAAATCTAATAAAATCAATCATATTAAATTTGGGGCCTATTTGTTGACCCTGGGAATCATAATACTTATTAATAACCGATACCTAGAATTTGAAACTTGTAAAGACAATGTTGACTGGTGATGGCAATTGTGACTGACTAGCACCAAATGGGTTGTGATAATGTAGACATGTACAAAAACATGATACAGTATGCTTGGACCAAAGCAATTCATTTCCATTCCTCCACAACTGCAGTGGTACCTATCCATATCATTGGGGTAGTTTGGTTGTCCATGAAGAAATCAGGGATCCAAAGGCTTCCACAATCAGTCCCTTTTAAGCACTAATGTTGTAGAATGTTTTCAAACTCTCACTAGCGTCCTCAAATGGATCCTGTTACCATACTTTAACAAACCAGTGGACCTGGTGTTCAAATACTTCACAAGCTTTTCCTTGATGCATTTTTGGCAGATCTTGCACACTGTGCACAGAATTCAAGAGAAACATCCTCCTTATCAACATGCAAGCACACACCTGCCGTTTGTTGAGCAACACAGAGTCTCTTTGCATTTCCATAGGAATGGTCATGTTCAGCATTTCTTTTTTGACGAGGGAAGGATGTTTTGAGGTTAACATTTTTTACATTTCCAATGTTCTTTAAAAGTCCTGCTAAAGCACTTTGATTTACAAGAACACTCTTCAAATAGTCAACTTCTTCCTCTAATGCAGATTTTTCTGCCAATATTTTCTTACTTCTGTCTCTCAAAGCTGCATTTTCAGTTTTCAAGGACTTGACCTCCTCTTCCAAACCTGTAATGTATGCTTTTTTCCTTTCTCTGTTAACTTTTGCCTGAAAAGCATTCTTTTTGTTTCGATCCTCGATGGCTTCTAAAACTCGCATCTCTGTCTCACTCTTTGATGCATCTGCTGGGGTTTTAATTACTTTAACAACTTTCACCGTCTGAATTTTTTGAGTTCCCAAGAGCTCCTTTTTGTTCAAAATACGTATTTCTTCCTTTTTTTCAGTATCTGAGGGCAGAGTTACAAAAACATTACTGCCTTGAAAAACTGAAGCTGACCACGAAGCATTTCTTCTGGTTGGAAAAAACTCGTCTTCATGTTCTTCGTCAACATCGACGTCAGGACTGAAGGCCTCATCAGAATTAATGTTTGTTGACAACAGTTCATTAACTGCAACATCGCTGTTATCGTTTTTGTTTGGTACGTCAGAGGCCGATGTCGCACTGATCAAGTTACCGCCAAATGGTTCCAAATCAAACAATTCTGGCTCGTAATCGCTCATGCTGCTGGTGGGGCTCACGCTTCTTATGTCTGAAATGCCGCTGTCCAAACTGTGGCTCGGGGAGTCTTTGGTCATCACAAGATCGCAATCGGCAACTTCTCGCACACCAAGGTCTACATCGTACATGATCAAGTCTTTGTCCATTAGCTCATCTAACAAGCAAGGAGCATCAAGATAATTATAAAATTCCATCCTGAACAACAAAATCTACAATTCTCTGATAAAAACGTAACAGTTAAGACTGTTAACGTATGTTGACAGTCGAGTTGTTAACGACACTTAATATATTGCCTAATGGCCGATACACATTACTGTCAACAAATTGCAATTATCAACAAGTTTTCTCAAACGAATTCACAGATTTAACAATATTAACTTTAAAACTATATATTAGTAATAATGAAAATAAAATGTGAAATAAATAACAAAATTCGATACAAACACCAGCTGTCCTACCAAGTGTGCACACGCCTGTGATTGTGAATATGCGCTCTATGACCGCATTTGTTCTGGCAAGAGCATAAATACCACTATAAAACGTAGGTCGTACGTTTGATACTCAGCATTTTTATCTAAAATTTGATTGGGTAAAGTTAGTCACATGGGCAAAAACGGTGAAACCTGGTTTGCTTGATAAAAATAAGAATGAAATCATACCTACGAGTGCTTTGACGATTGCCCAACGTTTTCTGCCATATAACAACGAATTTTTTTTTTAATCAATTCCTGAGAAAAAATAAATCCATAATTTGATAGCTTGTTGATCGACTAGAAAAGCCACAACAAGTTTCCTTTATAGTTAGAATAAGAGAGCAAATAGTTTTAATGCCAAATAAATGGAAAAAGATGTTAAAATATAGGCCTATCGCTAAGTCAACATCATATTACCCTTATGGGCGGAGTGATACACAAATCAGTGGAGTTCATCTACCAAATGAAGAAATGAAACTAATGAAAATACAAAACTGCGGCCAATGTCACATAATGGCAAAGACGAATTATGACCACGAAGGAAGCAAAGAAACAAGAAAAATCACAGAAACAACAACAAAAGCAAACAAAAACAACAACAAAGGAAATAAACGAACAACAGCAACAACAACAACTGAAAAAAAACCCAGCAAGAATACAAGAACAAGAAGAAGAACAAAACAAAAAGAAAACCCCCGACGAAAACTAACAGACGAACAGAGAAAAGAACAGAGAAAAAGAAAAAAGATAGCTAGAATATCTGAAAAAGACCAATAAAAAACAACATGGGAAGAAAGTGAAAGAAAGAGGAAAAAAGATTTTTCAACCTAACATAGGATGAGGAACAGCAGCAGAGAGGGTGAACATTTGCTCGAGTCGTTATTTACGAAAATAAAGGTTCCTACAAAAACTAAAAATACTAGATCAATAAAGCCAAAGCGAAGCCTCTAACCGACCGAGATTTTTCTAACTGGGTTAGCTCATTTTGTTACTTTATCCCACCTTTGTGTTTTTCATTTCTTATGGCGTGACCCGGACACTCACTGTTGGTCGTCACCCTCTCTGCTGCTGTAGTGTCAACCAAAAATTTTATCGAGACTCGCTCGATACCTAGATCTGGGGTCATGTAAATCTATCGTGATAAATCCGTGTGGAGCAGCTTGTGCTTTTGAAAAGAAGTTTTTGAACTTAATCATGTCCATATCCCCTGAACACCAAGTTTGATGAATATTTCGCAGAGTATGTGTATCGACTCCATTAAACACAACTAAAATATTGCAGTTGCCCCTGATTACTTTAGGTATTTGTGTATATCGCTGAGTAACATAAATTACGTCAGCATTTTTTGTGTCTGCCTCGAGAAAATATCCAAGCTGGATTTCATTGTTTGTCCAGCATCACATCATCGTATACTACGAGATTATTAATAAATCCATCGAGGTCATCTCCAGATGGGGCTTCATTAATATCGGTGATAAAATCAATAATATCATTAAAATCCTCGTCCAACAATTTTGCGTTTTCATTAAAATCTTTAAGTACTTCATAACATCTCTGATCATCTACAGATGGTGCCACTAAATGTAACTTATCCCACATGAGCCATCTCATTATCAGATTAAGTAATAATTGTGTTTTACCAGACCCAGATGGACCTATCATAATTGCCCTGATAGAATTTGGTAGTGCTGGATGATGCTTGACTGGTTCCTGCTTTCGTGTCGCTGAAAAGTCAATAATATTCATTTTGTACAAATATAATAAATAATATGGATTTATATTGCGTTCGATGCAGAGCATCCACCCTCACCAGTGGATTAACAACAATAATAACAAAAAATAAAAAGCGTGCACTTACAGGCAAGTGTGTGAAATGTGGTACAAGCAAATACAGATTTATTTGGTCTCATACGAAGACAGGTGGTGATATCGCTGTTTCACTGGGAAAATTATCAGGGACTCCACGGGCTAAATACCTGGGAGAAAAACATCTTCCTGGATATAATTATTGTGGTCCTGGAACCCGACTTGACGAACGAGATCAGCCAAGACCTGGAGAGTATCCAATAAATGTGACTGATCAAGCGTGTCACGTTCATGATGTTGCGTAAAGATTTACAACAAGGACATATTGCAGATGTGAAGTTGATTCACGCGCTGAATTCCATAAAAATAAATATCTCAGAGAAAAACTCGCTAGTTTTCTAGTAAAATCTGCGATGAAGGAAAACTAGTGCTAGGTGCTGGTAATTAATCAACTTATTATTATCATAATAATGGAATCGATTTATTATAGCCCAAGAGGATATTGGATGGGTAGAGCAGCGATTGGTAAACTTGCTGATGCGGCAAATGTCTCACGTTCTGTTGCTGAAAATTGGTTAGCACGACAGACAATATGGCAAATTTATGTACCACCACCTAAAAAAAATTCAGTATGCACATTTTCATGTCGGCGCTCCCAATGAAGTTGATCAAGCAGATATTTTGTTTTTACCACGCGATACCATTAAATCTGGTAGACGTCAATCACGCACATATAAATACGCGTTAACTGTCGTTGACGTTACAAGTAGATATAAAGAAGCAGAACCATTATCAATAAAAACAGCATCTGAAGTTGCATCTGCTTTTGAACGAATTTATCAAGAGGACCCTTGCGATTACAGGTTGATCCTTGCAAAGAACTTCTTGGTACAGTATCATCTCTGATGAAAAAACATAACGTTAAAATCAGACGAGAACACACTGCA
Source organism: Megalonaias nervosa (assembly GCA_016617855.1). Taxonomy (NCBI): domain Eukaryota; kingdom Metazoa; phylum Mollusca; class Bivalvia; order Unionida; family Unionidae; genus Megalonaias; species Megalonaias nervosa. Next base: position 10,103 of record JAECUM010018007.1, on the reverse strand, counting down.
ATCCATGGCGATCAGGCAATTGTTGAACGATTTAATCGAACACTTGCTGAGCGGTTATTTGGGTATCAGTATGCGCAGGAAATATCTCTGAATAAAGTTCAGAAAGACATGAGATCTCGTGAATGGGTTGCAAGATTACCAAGTGTGATAGCTGCGTTAAATAATGAAATTACTCGTGGAACTTCTATGAAACCCATCAGCGCGATTACAAAGAAATATATACCAAATACAACGACATGACACATAAAATTTTCAGCGTCGTAAGATCCACGGGTAGACCTGCAATCTACAGACTAGATTCAACTACTCCTGAACGTGGATTTGTACGCGAACAATTGCAAGTAATTCCTGAAGACACACAATTACCACTGCCTTCACTTTTGTAAACTGGCTTCTCGACGTCGATTACATTTAAGACAGGTCAGCATCACATTTTCGCGTGTGACCAAGACTCCTATTAATTCTATCTACGGTAAACTGTTTTGGATTATTATTCGAATATTGCCACAACATTACTGTATTACAGCTCAGTGATTATTCTGTCGTTGTTTCAGTGCCATAATGAATTCAGCATCGATATCAAAGTCGCGATTATTTTTTTGGTCACATTGCTTATAACCAGATAATTTTTTTTTTTATCACGACGAAGTCGATATTAACTACATCATCGGTGTCGGTGAAGTCTATGAAAACCCTTCGCAGCTGAGATATTCTTCTAATTCGAGATACTGCTAGAAAAACTACATTTGACCATTCGATCCGATCATCGACAATCCAAATATTTGTATCAGAAATAGTTAATCCCTGTGACGAGTGAATCGTTATAGTGTATCCTAGTGTCCACAGAGTTCTATCCATCGTTAACGCGCTCTCAACACCACTGACAGGAACTAAAACAATACCATTTAATACAAGATTTTGTTTATCACCGCAACCTGGAATCTCAACTTCAATATTCTGTTGTCGAGTATCTGCTGAGCGATAACATAATGGTACAGGTAGATTTAAAAAATTTTCTTTATGTAACAGAAATAATTGTTGTTGAAGTGTATCACGTACAATCTTTCTACTTGCAACTATCAAATCAGCAGGCCTCCATACATTCCAAAAATCATTCATAGGAGTTTCGGAAATTACTTCACGCATTATCTCACACTGTATTTTATCTGGCTGCAATCTGATTAATTTTTTAAACTCTTTCAGCGGTTCGCCAATAGCTCTATGATCATCAGTTATTTCTTCGTAATAATCTACAAATATTTTTAATCACTTATGTGGAGACTGTTCAACAAAAGGCGGCGGTTGACCATGATCACCACACATTATCACAGCAGTATTCTTTGTCAATAACCAGTCAAGAAATATTTTTAATACTTCCAACGATACCGTGCATATTTCATCCCAGATAATAATCTTAGGAATGTATTTCTCACCCATCCGTGATAGAGTCCATGCGTCTCCGCACCATCGGAAGAAACTATGATAAGTTTGAGATTTTACTCCTCGTTCGTTTATTTCTCTGGCGAGTCTATGTGTGGATGTCAAAACAATCATTTCTGAACAATTGAATAATTCAATCACACGCGTTGTTTTACCTGAACCACAATACCCATTAAGGAAAATAATCTTATGTCTGGCCACAGGATCATGATGCTGATGATTTTGATAGTTGATTATTAATCTTGTAATATGTCCCATTAATTTCAACGTCGGCAGATTCAGAATAACTAAATATGTTTTCGTGTGTTATTCTCCATTCGCCCCAAGATGCATCAGCACCGACATGTAATTGTTCTAGCAAATCCAAATATTTTTTATTTACATAAAATGAATCTGTGACAACTCTGACTGCAATCAGAGGAAATATGTTTATTATCGAGAATAAATTTATCGAAACATATGCTAACATCGAAGATATTAAATGAGTAAACTGCGGTGACTCACCATAAGTATAATTCACAATTGTACCTAATTTAGTTCCGTCTGACAAACAAACATTACTTCGACTTATAAATGTGTTTCTCTCCGTTGTATCAGCAATTATAAAATTGAGTTAAATATCGTCCATAAGTAATCTTGTACAATATCGTTTATGACCATATGATCCTCCTTGAGTAAATTTGCCAATTATTTTCCTACCAAGATCTTTTGCAACTTTATTTTCATAATCAGTCATAGCAGGATTTTCATCATCAGAATATTTCTTTTCCTGTGGCAACCAAATTTGTTGCTTGCGGACGATATGATATAATTGCTTCATTTACTTTCAACGATCTTAAAATTTTATTATCAAGCATGTATCATAATAGTACTATTGGAGCCCAATATTTTTCTGAGAAATGTCTTCCAAACCAAGCATAAACAATTGGATGAAGATCTTCCGTAAACTCTGGTCATCTCGTGTGTGGGATGTCCAAATCTCTTAAAGTATTCAGAACACTCTCCGTATCCAAGAAAACTTCCAGGATAACAGGCTACCATATTAACTGAGATAACGTCGCTATAATCGTATTTAGTATTCCATAATCCGCCGTGTCCGTATTCGATACAACTACGTTGGACATCAACAAGAAATTCTGATCTTCTCGGTGACCATGAATTTTTCTCCTGAGTAAAGTAAGCAGCAACTGATGGAACGGTAAAACAATTATTCAGTAATTGTCCAGCTCTGACATCGTCAGGGGTATATTTCAAAGCAAGATATTTCATTTTCACGTGGAGAGATTCTGCACGATAAATGTCTTCATTAGGCCGTACAAACTGATCATAGTTCACAGATTCTGAACTCTGAAATAACCACACGGACACAGGGTCACTCTTACTGATATTTCTGATAAAATCAAATATATGATCATTATACAATTTAACTGTTCTGTCTCGTGGAAATATTGTCACCGCGGACGTCTATGTGTGTGCGTTATGATCAATAATTTTTATCGGAGCTCCTCTTGATTCATATTTTGCTATATAAAATCTCTCCGGTTAGTGTTTTCACCGTAATCGGAAATTTTAATTTCTTTCCCAGCTCAGCAAAGTCGCTGATAGACGCTCTGGTATCTTTAACTGTTTCTGCCCACATATTTTTTTTTTTTTTTTTACGTCTTAGATCCGTTAAACCGTTTAAGCGAGAAAATTTCATCGGCTTGAGATCACTAGCGCTAGATTTATCATTTAGCGGATATATCGCATAAACAACTGCATCACAGGATACTCTCGTTCATAATATGGTTTGTCAATGCCAGATAACGTTCCTGGTTTGAAATTTTATTTAACGTGACGATGCTACTTCTAACATGTACACGGACAGGGTCACGTTTGTCACGGATAATCCAAGTGTCGTCGTCTGTCTCTACAATAAATTTTATTAGAATAAAATATCATTGATTGTCGAGATAGTTAATAATCTTCCTTCCTCGCAGGTCATTCATTCTAGCATCGACGACATTTTTGATTCTGAATGTTGACCACACATCAGTCGCACCATCTTCGCGACATTTCTTCTTGGCTTTACTGATACAATCAGTTATATCACTATTCACCAAAGCCAGATCTTGCATCGAAAAACTAAATTTAGGTTTCGAGAGTTTGTCAAGATCGAATCTGGCTCTAGAAGGATTAATTGCGGATAATCTCTCAAACTCTTCCATACTATAATTAAGACAAATATACATTTAAATTGAAGTAAGTATATATATATATATATATATATATATATATATATATATATATATATATATATATATATATATATATATATATATATAATGATTCAAGGAAACAATAAATGCAAGTCAACTCTTGTAACAAAGCCTGCGTAAATGATATCTGTGGATATCACATGCAAAGCGTTCAGGACAGGTGTCTTGGACAAAAACTGTGTTTACGGTGTGGTGTTGGGGTCAGAGGAGAAACTCAGTTGTGTGTGCAATGTGGTGGCAAGAAATACAGAAAGCTAAAACGATATTATGATAACAAAATAACGCCGATGAAACCGAATCTCCCATAAAAACCGCTGAAGATTATCTCGCCAGATTTTCAAAATAATTATTTAGACAAATAATAATATTATACAAGTGGAACAAAATGAATTTTTAAAGCATCCCATCATCAAGAATTATGAAGCTTCTCGAGATGGTGTAATCAGGAACTGTCGATTTAAAAAAAAAAACAGTCGGTACTGTTGAAAATACCGGTTATCTCAGATTTAGTCCTGGGAATAAAATATATTACTCACATATGTTTGTCTACGAATGTTTTTATAAAATAATCAAAGATGGACTTTTGATCGATCACATCAATGGCAGGAAACTTGATAATTCTTTACGTATCTTACAAACTGTTACACAAAGTCAGAAGTGCAAACTTGGTGAAACTGGTAAGCACAAAATGGTTGGAAAGAGGGTTATTAAGTCTGTAAATGCAGAGACAGGCGAAGAAATAATATTTCGTTCGATAAATGCAGCTGGAAAATATTTTGATATTCACCCGCGTTCGGTACAATGTGTCGCGGATAATATAACCAAATCGGCATTTTCAAAGAAGTTTGATCAGCGAATAATATTTAAGTACGCTGCCACTTATGAATAAAACAAGAAAATATTTTTGAATTTTATTGTAGTTGACGAAGCGAGATAACTCTGTGAATCAAAGCTTTCTCTCTCTCTCTCTCTCTCTGGTAGAGTAATTGAACAGTTGTCCCGCTTGTTACTGCGCAATACTACATGACTACAGTGATTATTTTTTTCTGTCATCGTAACAGTTATATTCAGTAACTGTCTGTAGTCAGTGGATCAGTATAATTTGTAACAGAGAAGGATATTTACACCTTTTCACTCTGATAAATTCAGATTGTTCACAAGTTTGATATATACACGCAATCCAGTAGGTTATCTTTTTATACCTTCAATGTAGCCGTGCAAATTGCAGGTAGGTTATTTTTAGATTTTCAATGTATGTATACACTCAGCAGCCGCTTAGTAAGTCACGCAACATCTGTTTACAGAACTCCCAACGAAATCAGGCAAATTTATTTTAAAAATTAAAATAAATCCACACTGCAGTTTATTCAACATTTGTAACTTCTGAAACATGTGTGAGATTTATTTTAGAAATTGAAATAAATCCACACTGCAGATTACAATAATTATGATTTTATTCAGCAGCATACTGGGTCGCACGTAGGATGCCTGCTTATTCAACATAGGTAACTTCATAATAATTTCTGAAACATATATCTGTAAGAAGATCCGGTGGCCAGTGCTAGAGCGTAGAGTTCTCGTACTCGAGGTCTTGAGTTCTATTCCCGTGACTGACACATTGTCGATGGAAAGCGATTATCGCCGAATTTTTCTTAATAGAAGTGGGGCTCCGCCCAGTTTCCTCGAACTTCAACAGAAGAGTACATTCTCCCACCATGTCACCACATGGTGGGTGTACTTTTGCACTCCCCGGGGTTGATGAACGTTTGAGAAGGCCCCGTGTGTGTGTGTGTGTGTGTGTGTGTGTGTGTGTGTCGTTTATAGAGCTAAGATTATAGTTAAAATTATGTGTTGTGCAGTCTATAGAACTAAGATTTTATATGTAACATCTGAACCTGCCAGAATGTCGTTTGGCAATCTAGGAGTTCACATGGGGTTTGTGAGCCGTCCATATATATAATACATAGTTAAAATTATGTGCTGTGTAGTCCTTAGAACTAAGATTATATATGTAACCTCTGAACTTGCTAGGATGTCGTTTGGCAATCTAGGAGTTCTCACGGAGTTTTAATATATGTTGTGTTGTGTTGTGTAAATATTTCGTCACCCTCTGAACTTGCTAGAATGTCGTTTGGCAATATAGGAGTTCATGGGGGGGGGTTATAAATATATGTTTTGTAAAATATTTTTATTTTTTATTTTAAACAAATATTTATTATATAATGAATTCTGAAAATATTAATGTTATTATTTCTGCGATTGAAAAATTACAACATGACGGTATGAAAATATCTGATGAACTTAATCCTCATAAAATTATGTGTGATTTTGAATCATTACAACAACGAAAATTTGAAAATAAATATACATTACCAGCCGATTACAGATTCATAAAGTTCATTCAGCAAGCAATGATGCAGTCCTCAGCAATATTTACAGATACGCAGGTTAAACTATTTGCTTCACTCGCACACGCAATTGAAAAGATTAGATCCGAATTATCTCACGAATACGAAACAAAAAGAATTGTGAATGATCGTATAAGACAGTTGAGAGAGATTATGTCTGCTTGTAATGTCAGTGATGATTGTGATTCTGAAAGTGCTTTCACCAGTGACTGTAGTGACAACTAAACTAACAGTGTCACCATGACTGTGGTACCAGCTAAACAAGAGGGATAATTCATTTCTGACTAAAGTAAAACAAAAATATTTATTTATTTTTAATCAGATTCTATTTATTCAGAATCAGATAATAATTTTTATTTTTTGCTCTGATGCTAACATTTATTCAGAATCTGATAATAATAATAATAATAATAATAATAATAATAATAATAATAATAATGACTATCTATATAAATAATATTTACTCAGAATAATAATATTTATTTTAATCTGATAATTATTCAGTTTCTGATTTATTCTGACAATATTTATTCTGAATCAGATAATAATAATAATGTTTATTCAGAATAATATTTTACTCAGAATCAGATAATAATAATAATAATAATAATAATAATAATAATAATAATAATATTTATTCAGAATAATATTTTACTCAGAATCAGATGATAATAATAATAATAATAATAATAATAATAATAATAATGATAATAATAATAATAATAATAATAATATTTATTCAGATTAATGTTTTACTCAGAATCAGATAATAATAATATTATTTATTCAGACTCAGATAATAATAATATTTATTTTTATTCTGATAATATTTATTCAGAATTAGACAATAATAATAATATTTATTCAGAATATTATTTTACCCAGAATCAGATTATAATAATAATATTTAATTTTTATTCTAATATTATTTATTCAGAATATAATAATAATAATAATAATAATAATAATAATAATAATAATATTTATTTTTTATTCTGATAATAATATTTATTCAGAATCAGATTCAGATAATTTATCTGACAATTTTTTGTTTGTTTTCCTGGTGTAGATCTTTACGATCTCACATACAGATTAATATTTAATGATTCATTCCTTAGATCAATCAAGTGTCCGATCTGGTCAGTAAGTTTGAAATGTATCCTTGATAATAGCGGATTATGACATCCTAGATAAACTGGATTAATTGGTTCTGATACAATTAAATGTCCTGGTGGGACTTGCGGTGTAAATGTGTATAATATGTATCCTTGCTGGGTCTGACTGGACTCTTTAAGATCAACTTGATAACATCCATCGATGACGTCACATACGAGGTTGACTGCGATCGTTGATGTGATATTAACAATACCAGGTGAAATATGATGACCTCCACCGCATTGATTATTGTCGTGTTTGAGAATACCTGATTCGATTATTTTTGTTTAATATTCATCAATAAGATCACTGATTGATTTTCTTAACTCGTTTTGCGTTATATCCCGGTATTGTAAATTTTGATATTTCTGCTTTGTTTATACCATTATGCCGAGCAAAAAATTCTCGTGTGGCAAAAATGGGGTGTTAGTCTGTTGTGAGATATCTAGAGGTAAGCACCGTTCCAATAATAAACCAATTAGCATGCTCAAGATCCGATGCAATCTGATTTAGATGTTGTATCGTTTTGAGTATTTCTTGTTTTACGTCATCGCTGTAATATTGTGTAATACTAATAAATAAATTTCGTAATTCATTGCTTATTAGTTGATGTTCAGGTTTAATATCTTTAGAAAATGAGTTAATAAACTCTTCATTAAAAACAAATTTGTGTGGTCCGGAATCGGGATCAAAAACATACAAATATAATGGTTTGTTCAATATAGGAAGTTAGTTTTTTTTTTACCATCGTATATAAAATAATTTACATATTCTTCTCCATCAAGTAGTTCCGTAACTTTCCATGGATGTTTTCTTCGATATTCTGGAATCCTTATAAATAATGCTTTATCAGTTTTAAATTCATCACGTTTTGGTTCTGGTAGTCCATTATAAACAGGAGGAATTTCTGGCCAACCTAGCACTGACCTGATTGAACTTTGATAAATATCTACGGTGTAGCCGGGTGTGTATATTTTTATCGCGGACGATACAGTGGACTCATGAACAGTAATAGCTATTTTTGATTCCTTGCCCGTTATAGATTTAATTCTGCGTTGGAACTCAGCGTTGATTTGTTCTATTTGATAACTGCCCGTTGGAATACAAACAACTTGCCAATCGGGAGTTCCGTCGGGTAAATTCTTATTTGCGAATACAAGTGAATTATTTGCTTGTAATCCACCGAATGATTTCGACCTGGTATTTGGCCAGCTGTAATAAACTCGTAATTGTGCTATAGCTATTTCTTGGGCTGAAATTGCAGTGGGAAAAACCCCATTAAACTCAGGATTGGTTGAACTCGTTGAAATTATTGTTGTCCTTAGCGGTGTTGTATTAACGACGATCTGTTGCAGTAGTTCATTAGATGATGACATTATTATTACTGTTATTATTTTAAATCGGGAATTTGATCTTCTACTGGATCGGATATTTTTTCGTCAAATACTTCATTGTAAGTTTTTATTATCGTTGTGAACTCCTCATCGGATATTTTACCATCACTGAGATACGACGAGAGATGCGATGCTAGTTTAGAGTACGCTAACATCGCTGTGTGCAGTTTTATAGTGTACTCGTGTAATTTTGTGTTTGTGTATGTAGCTATCTTCTTCGCGATAATACTGAGAATACCTGCTACTGTTGCTGTAGTCGAAACGACGATTGTTATAACGGGCGGTACGATCATTGTTATTGTTGATAACAACCCGCCGGCGGACGCGATAACGGCAGAAACTGAATAAACAATTATATCAATGACAACAATACGTCTGCGATATTTTTTTTATACTTTTACTGTATAATCGTCAACGATATTTTTTAGGTTAGTTTGCCATGTACATACTTGATTGTATCTGTAATCCTGAACGTCGATCATTATATTTTTATTAAGTAATTAATTGAGGTGTTTCAGCGACAAATTCCAGACACCACCAGTAAGACGCTGCGGCTAATTTTTTATCAGATGGTTCCAGTATAAATATTTCTTCGGCATCTTTATTTAACATAACAGACACAGTTCCAAGAAAATCATCGGTTGAATGACGCCATGGATACGTGGTAAAAATTCTAAATTTTGCAGAGCTGAACACGGACAGCCTGTACACACCAGTGACTTCCGCGGTATGTCTGATAGTGTTATTTTGGTGTGACCATCTTGATGATCCTGATGATACTGTGTATACCACATTGATGATCTGCTTGTTAGGAATTTTAATCAGATTAGTTTTTTCAACTTATATCAGGAATTCCACTGACAATATCGTTGAGTTTTGTGTTAATTTCGCAGAGTTTTATGTCGACAACTGCTGGACTTCAAAAAAAAAATCATTAATAGCTCTGTTTACGTTTCTACGAAAATTTAGAAACGTTTGTATGTGATTAGAAAATTCAGTTCTAAATAAAATCATTCCATCGTTGATTGTCGTTAAGGAAGTTTTGATCGGGATGTTGCTATCGTCGACGTATTTCTTCGTTGCAGCGTCAAAATCTGACTCTGGTGTTCTGAGATGATTAATTCCATTGTTGTTCATGTCGAGAAATGCACGCATCATACCACCGTTAACTGATGTAAACTTAGATTCTTGATCATCAACGTATTTTTTTGTTGCAGCGTCTGTGGGTATGACTGGGTTTCCAAGGTCAGTAATTTTGTTTTGTTTCATGACAAGAATGCCAGTGAAAATATCGCCGGTTTTCTTGGCATAATTGTTGATTGAATTTCCAGAGTCTTGTATTCTACCGTTTTCATCAAATACAACAATATTGTCTTTGAGCGCGTTTGTAATTCGTACAAAGATGTCTGTTAACTGGATATTACTTGATTTTAATCGTCCTTGTTTAT
>JAECUM010018006.1:0-13491 GCA_016617855.1 Megalonaias nervosa | reverse complement strand
TCTTTTGATGAATCACAATAAAATAATCCAAGGTGTCCTTGATTGAATTCGCTATAATTCCTAATTAATGTTTCTGTCCAAGAATATTATATAAGAGCATTGTGTTTCCAGTGAATAAATAAATCAATCCAAATCAAATACTGAACACAACAACACAAATGATTCTGCAAGCTCTTACAGCAAGAAATAATCATTTTTAGATAAACAAGATTTTATATATATATATATATATATATATATATATATATATATATATATATATATATATATTTGATTTCTAGAACAATCTGTTACTAAAATTATAATATAGAATGTGATAAATATCAGGTAGGTTAGGTATTTGTATGTGGGAATTCCAATAACCATGACCCAGACCCTAATAAATATGTTTACCTCTGTTCACAGTAATCCTAATATTAATCCCATACTCCTGTAAAAATATTAGCTATGCATTATCTGTTTACCAGATTAAAACATCATCAGTGCCTTTAGTCAAGAGCACAGTGAACTTGATTTGGACAAAGTCAATTCCAAAATATAATTATTCACAACGTATAATGATGGAGAAAAGACTAACAAACAATGCAAATTAAATATACGTAACCATATATATATATATATATATATATATATATATATATATATATATATATATATATACATACATACATACATACATACATACATACATACATACATGTATGTCATCCATACTAGCTCGACGTAAGATAGTGTTTCTATTTTCTTTCCTAGATCACTACTCTTATGAAAGTAATTAATGACCTTCTCTCTGCTTTGGATAGCGGAAAGATTACAGTCCTCACCCTCCTTGACTTGTCTGCAACATTTGACACAATAGACCATGATATATTACTTCACCGTCTCCAGCATATATTTGGCATTCATGATACAGCCTTAATATAGTTCAAGTCCTACTTGGTCAACTGGACACAAATTGTGTCCGCAAATGGAAAACACTCCAGCCCAGTTGATCTATGTAGTGGTGCTCCACAAGGGTCTGTTCTTGGACCTGTTCTCTTCATTCTATACACTCAGCCACTCTCGAGTGTCATAGATCATCATCCAGTGTCTCACCAACTGTACGCTGATGACACCCAAATATACAAATCTAGCCACCCGACTGAAGTTGAAGCTACCATCCAAGGTGTAGAGAGGTGTATTCCGATGTGAAATCATGGATGACATGTAACAAGTTGCAGATGAATGATGATAAAACTGAAGCCATCCTGATTACAACACAAAGACTTTCTCTTTCACATCCTTTACCTTAAACAATAAATATCAGCAACACCAACATCAAATTCACAGTCAGTACGAAACCTAGGTGTTACTCTCCACAGTACTCCCTCATTGCACCAACATGTCATGAACATATGCAAGGCTGCATATCTTGAGCTGAGATGCATTATCTCTATTCGCAAGTATCATTCAGTTGATGCCACTAAAACACTTGTGTGTTCCTTAGTACTTTCAAGACTGGACTATTGTAACTCAATTCTGTCTGGTTCGTCTCAATATCTACTCCAGAAACTTCAAAAAGTTCAAAACACAGCTTCTCGGATCATCCTTAGAGTACCACGATCAGAGCACGCCTCCCCCCTGCTCTGTACCCTACACTGGCTATCCATTCGATCCAGAATTAAACACAAAATTTGTTCTCTGTGCTACGTTTCACTGACGGGCTCCAGTCCAACATACTTATCCGACCTCACCCATGTGTACACACCAGCAAGATACTTACGCTCCTCTTCTGACACTCGTATTCTCATTATTCCCACTATGAAAATGAAGTCATATGGACAACGTTCTTTTGTATTCCAGGGCCCAGCAACGTGGAACGAATTACCCACTGAACTTAAATACAAAGACACAGTGATCTCATTCAAGAGCGCTCTTAAAACTCACCTATTTCAACTGCAAGAACAGACTTAAAGACCTAATAATGTTTCCTTACCTTAAATATTTTCAGCATGTTTTCTGTTTTCTAATTTCATGTTGTTTGTTTTTATTTTTGTAATCATATCATTATATGTTTTCTAAGTGTTGTCAAATGTTGTAAAGCGCTTAGGGCTTCTTAAGATTAGACGCTATACAAAGTCCTCATTATTATTATTATTATTATTATTATTATCATCATACCTTGTATTTAATTTTTTAAATTGGATACATGGTATCAGTGGCGTCACGGGGGAGGGGGTGCGGGGATGCGGACCGCACCGGGTGACACCATCTGAGAGGGTGACACCAAAATGACTGTCTATAAAATTTTTGAATTTTGTGCAGGAAGGATGTGCATGGGGGCATGGGCGCCCGCAGGATTTTTTGCAGGGGAGGGGGTCATGACTTTGTGCAGGGGGGGTCAGGATTTCCAGGGGGGAGTCAGTCAGTCACGGCCGGGAGAGTTAGTATAAGGAGCAGTCTGAAACTAAAGCTAATATTTATTAAGCGTTTTGAACAGAATCTTGTGACATAATTTCAGCCTCATTTGCATGATTAAACTTGTCGGAATTTATATATATATATATATATATATATATATATATATATATATATATATATATATATGCAGTATGATTTCGGGGGGTCACGTGATCCCCCCTTGACCCATGCTGCGGGCGCCCATGCATCGGGGTGGGTGGGAGGTGACACCATGAGTTACCGCACATGAATGTCTATAATATTTTTGAATTTTTGTGCAGAAAGGGGGTCCATCGGGGTGACACCATGAGTTACCGCCCATGACTGTTTATAAAAGTTTTGAATTTTTGTGCAGGAAGGAGGTCCATGGGGGTCACACCATGAGTTACCGCACTGGGTGACAACAACCCTAGTGACGTCACTGCATGGTACGATTCAGATGAAGACGAAACACAGTCTAAGGCCGAGTTCCCGTGTACACATTCTAACGGAACTCTCGACAATATTAAACACATCTTTGAATGATGTTTCACGTACAGCTGGCTACACCATAAAACAAGAACTTTGACTCGCAGGGCTGAAGCACGATAGCTGATCTAAGTAACGTTAATGTCCGACTGGCGAGTGTGACATCATCACATCAGTAAAGCACAGTTTTGAAGGATTTGGGGGTGAGTTTTTCTTTAAAAGTGTTTTAGTTAGAGTAGCAGCAAGTACAGGGACCTGTAACGTAGGCCTAGTTCACACCACAGGAGCTGATTCACGCACAGCCACACGACAACGTATATTTTGCGTATACACACACCCAGTGTTATATGCGCTGTGTTGTGTGGTCTAACGGTACATAGATATTCGATAAAGTAGCCTGTACAGAGTGATGATATCCTATCAGTCAAACATTTTCTTTGAGAAAACGAGTATAAAAACATCTCTCTTAAAAAGAATACACCTGATGAATTATGTTCACTGTTACTGCAACAGACAGATATTGACGTAGTTCTCAGAACTTGCAATTTGTATTGTATGTGTGCGGATAGAGTGTTGAGGTGGGGAGCAGAGGCATGTGTGCGGATAGAGTGTTGAGGTAGGGAGCAGAGGCATGGATCGATATAAATCCGTTTGAGGGAAATCATTTACTGAGGGATAACATTGCGTCCGCGCGAAAACGATTTTGTTGGCATAACTACTTACAAATGGTATGTGCTGATGGCAGATAGCTTACAAATTCCAGAAGGATTACACTGTGGATAGTCAGAATTTCATCTAACCTTTACCATAGCATTATATATATTTTGACCTCCCAACATAAGTGGAATGGGAAAGGTCAGAGGAACAAGGATTGGCAGAACCTGGACTGCGAGAATGTCATCCATGAGTACTGCCCACATGGACTCGTTTGTGTCAAGTAGAAAGGGGAAAACTTTAGGTAACACCTACTTCACTAGTCTGAATTTCTTCTGCTATCATACATGACCAGACCTTTACTAAAACTAAAAATAAGAACTTTAAACAACTTCTTTTAAAAAAACATAGAACAGAATTTACCCTTCCCAGCCCATTTTACATATTTTGACATTATGTTGGGGTGTAGCAGCATTTTACATTTATGTTGGGGTATACGGATCCTACAGCATCAATGTCAAAGTATGTAAAATGGTGTGGGAAGGACCTTAGATTGGGAGAAGGGGATGGGTATAATTAGTTTCTTGGGGGGGGGGTTAAACCCTTTTCTGACAGAAACAAGTGCATGTACTCTCACCAATGAGGTTATATGGAGGGGGTTAAAGGTCAGATGTATAAAACATCAATATTAAAATGACAATTTCTGACCCACTTGTCTGTGCAGGCACAGTCAGAAAGATGCAACATACAAGGTCATTAATGATTGACCTAAAATGTCGCAGCGCTATCACAGTGGGCAGGTAAAACTATTTGAATTATGAATGGCAGTGATAAATTAAGGTATGTAATTCCATAATTTAGTAAATTTTCACAAATCTTGTATCATGTTGTAAAAGAAAATTGTTTTAGTATAATTTTGGTATAACTGAAAATTGGACAATTTCATTTTTATTAACTTTCAGCAGTAATATCAGTAATGTCTTGGTAATCGTGCCAACTGAGGTCAAAGTTGAATGACAAGTCATGTGACCATGTACTATGTACATGAATGGACTCTTAATGACAAAGATTGTTTGGTGAGTCACTGTATGGAGGTGAGGTACAGTACTGGGGTGGTGATGTGCATTGCAATACATTGTAAAAAGCATTGGAATTTGCCACAGACCCTCATCTCTTATGTTTGCAATTTTTACTTACTGAGGTATCATTATAGACGGAGACTTGTACCCTTGGGATTTATGATAGTGTGTCATTATAGTTACCTTAGATATTATTATTATTATTATTATTATTATTATTATTATTATTATTTATGCTTTTGTCTTCAATTCTGTTAAAACATTCAAACAGTGTGCATGCATCACCAAACACTACAAAACAGCCAGTTCATGGTCATTTTGTAAGCAGGTGAATCTGAATGTTTGAGTGACTTTTGCAAGAGACTGCATTAAGGCATGGCTGTCTGAGTGTACCTCATATTTTTAAAACCATGATTGATTCAGAAAAGAAAAAGAAAACATGCAAGGATGTGTTGTAAGACCTTACTCCAGTGCACACTGTTTCGGTCACTTTGACCCATGTTTTTACTCATATAGTTCTGTTATAGTTACTCATATTAGCACAGCAGGTTTTTGGGTGCTTTAAACCACTACCATATATACTATATACTCACTTAAAAATTGAGCCCAATTACAAACTGCATAGAATCAGATTTGCCAATGGACAATGAACCAGCAAGTTAAGGGTCACTGCAGTTTGTTAGGAACAACCAATAGTACAAACAGTATGCACTTTGGTCTGCCAGTGCTTTATGCAGTGGCAGATCAGGGTCTGTGTTGTTTGCAGTTGGACTCAATTTATCAGTTAGTATACATGGTACTTGATATTCATGATTATACAAATTATGTCTCTTCCTTTTCAAGCAACAGTTGAACTTAACTTTAAAGTATCCTGATGACTTGCATAGTACATGTACACCATATAGGGGGCATTTATTGGATTGGCAAAAACCATTGCATTATATTGGTCAAGTATAAATTTTTATTGAGTGTTACAGTCATGCATATTGCCAACAAAATATAATGAAATTATACAGTATCTGATTTAAAGATCATCAGTGTATGAGTGCGTATTATCACATAGTCGGTACACTTTGCCTACAGTGTGTGCAATTTCATATTTTTGATATTATGTGTGTGAACATATCACTTTATGTGATTTCTAATTGGTCCAAATAAGCCCATGAAATTATTGTGCAGTATTCTCTTTACTGATTGGTTGCGATCGTGGGAAAACTTTTTTAACCCCGCCTTCTGGAATTGTTTGTTTTGAATGAATGTTTTTGGACATTTTTGGCGGCCATTTTTTAATTCGACTCACGAAAGGAAATTGAGGAAAAATTATCTCGGCTGCCTGAATATGGATATGTTACCCCCACAGGGGTTTGTTATGTCATAAGAAAAATGGCGTAAAACTACAAGACAAGAACAACAATAAGAAGTAAAACTAAGGGCATTGCTTATTTGATAGCGGGTGGCGGGGAGGGGGGGGGGCAGTATATCTGTAACATAGATATAGAATCCACCGTTTATACAAGCGTGGTTCAAATGTTAACTTACAGAAGTAAATAAACTCACCTCTGTTCACAGAAGAATCTGGACATAAATGGATCTCCTAACTGACAGAACTTTATCCAACCACAGCATCTTTACACGGTATATTATGGGATGGAAATCCAACTCGAAAAGAAATTTGTTTACATCTTCTGTACAGTCTGTTGTTCCAAATCAAATACTGCAAATATCTGGTCACAAATGCATTGCAGTAAATGGGGGAATTTTTGCATCCAGTAATCCTATTTCACATGAAAATAGCAACAATGTAACGTTTAGTTCTGAAAGTGACATTTTACGGTAAACATGTACTCTAGGCCTATGGTGTACTGTATTAAACAATGTGACAGCATCACATCGCATTGATCATTCTGTTTTGAAAAATGATTTTTTTGTTATAAAATGTTCTGTTTATTCGGATGGAAGCTTTTTCTTTGATTTATAGTTTGTAAAAAAGTACAGTCTACTTTTACTAGTTCAGCTTTGTTTGCGACTATATTTTATGCACAACAAATGAAAGGTGCACCGTCTGTCAGAAATTATTCGTTCTTCTTTCTATCTAAATAATTTCCACTGAAATAAAAACTGTAATAAAAAGAATTTCAAATGGGTAACGATTTAATATTAAATTTATGAAACTCGTTGAATAATGTCCACTTTTGCTCGCCAAGGCTCGCAAAAGCTGGACATTATTCAACTCGTTTCGTAAATTCAATATTAAATCATTACCCATTTGAGATCCTCTATTTATACACCCTCATTATAATGTGGTCCACATGAGCCATTGACTATACCATCTTACAAATAAGCCCACCAAATAATAAAGTTAATGCAGTAAATGATATATATGATTTTATTAATGAAATGTGATTCATGATCATGCTTACCTCATAACTGTGTTATAATGAAGGACCTTATAACAGGAAGTGTTATAATGAAGGGCTTTATAACAGAAACTGTCATAATGAAATTTCTTACAACAGAAACTGTGTTATAATGAAAGGCCTTATAACAGGGATGGTGTTATAATAAAGAGCCTTATAACAGGAACTTTTGATAGGCTTTATATGGATTAAATAGTACCCAGGTAGCATAATGACAAAAGTGTGGATATTGTGCCTTTATGGTTTGAACTTGGATGATAAAATGGCAACCTGGTTAATATTGTAGATCAGTTCGTAAATTTAAGATCTTCATTTGTGTTTAGTTTTTGTCTTCTTTGTTTCTGTTTTGTAATTTTACCTTTGACAAAGCCACAGTGAGAGTTAAAAGCACTTAGTCTTGTTAAAATACTAGTTTTACATTGTTCATTTTCAATTTTGGGTAATTATGTTAATTAATTCCTGACACATATGATCCCTTACTGGATTCATTGCATTTGAAAGGACTGTTATGTGTTATTTTATTTTGTACTCTCTCTCTCTCTCTCTCTCTCTCTCTCTCGTCTTTATTATGTATGCAGTTATGTACTATGTATGTAAATATGCCACATTGTGTACCCTCTTTTATTATTATTATCATTATTATAGTATCATTATTATTATTATTATTATTATTATATTATTATTGTTATTCAGTAATGTGGGTATGTGAGAAAGCTTGCCAGCAACTTCCCATGGGTCATTGGTTCTTACTGGGCTTTTCATGGGCTCTTCCTTCACATGTATACTGGCCACCATGATTTTCATGTTCTGAAAAATGGTGTTAAACCCACAAGAACAACAACAATTATTCTCCAAAACTTGTTTGAGGACCTGATCAAATAAAACTTCATCATCTGACTTTTTTAGAAATGCCCAGTAATTTGATGTTTGCATTTTGCAATTAGTAAGTCTGCTTGTTGACAAAATTAAGTTTTTAATAAACAATAGAGTGGAATTGATACTGTTTTTTGGGTACAATCTACAATATAGTGTTTGTAAAGAAAAATGAGTTTTGTAAATAATCAGTTTGAGAGAAAACCAGCAAATCATGGAAGGATGCTGCTAATGCTAAAGTAATAACAAATCCTGGAAGGATGCTGCTAATGCTGAAGTTACAGCATATCTTGGAAGAATGCTGCTAATGTTAAAGTAACAAGGATGCTGCTAATGCTAAAGTTACAGCCTATCTTGGAAGAATGCTGCTAATGTTAAAGTAACAAGGATGCTGCTAATGCTAAAGTTACAGCATATCTTGGAAGAATGCTGCCAATGTTAAAGTAACAAGGATGCTGCTAATGCTATATTAACAGCAAATCTTTGAAAGGAAAATGCTAATGCTCAAGAAACAGTAAATCTCGAACCAAAAATGACACATTTTCTGGTACGTTTAATAATTAGATATATCAAATTTTTCTTGTTTGTCAGATCTTATGACATCTCCTTTGAATGTTGTTACATTAAATATAACAAATATATAGCCACCACATTAAGTTTCATGGGAAAATGTCTGGCAAGATTGATTAGAATTTCATATAAAACTCCAATAAACATGGATTTTTCCATTCATCATTCTTGCTGTAAAAAGATCAAAACCCTCATAGTGATTGACCAAATTTTTTAAAATTAATACAAGTTTAAGTCATTCTAAAGCTGCTGCTAAATGTAATTATCGATGACCATGGATACACTACTTTGAAGATATTATATATATATATATATATATATATATATATGCATTTAGTTTAATATCAAATCAAGTGTGATAATATTACATGGCTTGTGATGTCAAAAAGTCGGATAGAATTATATGGATTGTGATCATATCAGATAAATTGTGATAACATTACATGAGTTATGATATCTAATTATTATGATGTTCATGGTTACAGACTGATATACTATGAATCAGCTCATCATAATTGTTTAGTATTGTCAGTGATTTTTTAAAACAAATGTATGTCTGTCTGTCTGTGTGTGTGTGCATGTATGCATGCATGTATTATGTATGTATGTATGTATGTATGTATGTATGTATAAATTTGTAGAGAGATTGATGGATGAACAGATGCATTGAACTAACATAAACTATGTGTACTCACTTATAAGTCAGGTCCAGTTGCAAACTGGATACCCAGATCTGCCCATGCATAAGGCACTCCAGGATCTGGGTACATAGATTTGTTAGCACTGATTATTATTACAAACAGAATAGACCCTGTTCTGCTTTTGCATTATGCGACAGCAGATCTGGGTCTCTTGTTCGCATTTTAGAACTGACTTATGATTGAGTTTAAACAGTGGTGTTTTTTTATCCTGAACATTAATAATAATCTTTATGTTATTTTCAGATTTTTACCCTTACTGAACCAGAACCAAGATGAAGATCCTTGGTATTGAGTTTGCTCCATTGAACATTCCGCTACAGAGGCGACTACAGACGCTAGCAGTGTTGCAGCATATTTTGTCTTTTCTGTTTTTAGGATTTGGATGTTTATTTCTCTGTGTTTACTTACTTTTGTTTACTCAATATTACCATTTTCCGCTTGCCTGCCTTGTTTGGTATGTATGCGACAGAAAAACAAGTGCAAGAGGAGGGAGGCGGAGTGAATGGGTTCGTCGATGGAAATTATGGGAATACTTCAGGGACTATTTTCCTATGAGACTCGTCAAAACAGCTGAGTTGGACCCAAAAAAGAACTACATTTTAGGAATTCATCCTCATGGAATATTTAGCTGTAGTGCATTCTTAAATCTTAGCACAGAGGCCACAGGATGGAGTGAGAAGTTTCCTGGAACAACTCCATATTTGCTTGTCTTAGCTGGACATTTTAAGTTTCCAATATACAGAGATTATTTCATGTTGTCTGGTAAGAAGAGTTAAATTAAGGTTTAAAAACAGAAAACAATAATTCATAAGTGTTAATGAGTTAGAAATTATTTTGGGGGAAAAATGAGTCAAAATGGTTTAAAAATGTTAAGAAAATTTTGGAAATAAGAGTACATGTATCTGAAAATACATGTAATCCTGAAAGCAACATCATATTGATAAGTGAAAGACCAATTACTCCTGAAAGCAACTTCATATTAACAAGTGAAAGACCAGTTAATCCAGAAAGCAACTTCATATTGATTAGTGAAAGACCAATTAATCCTGAAAGCAACTTCATATTGATAAGTGAAAGACCAATTAATCCTGAAAGCAATTTCACATTAACAAATGAAAAACCAATTAATCCTTAAAGCAACTTCATATTAACAAGTGAAAAGCCAATTAACCCTGAAAGCAACTTCATATTAACAAGTGAAAGACCAATTAATCCTGAAAGCAATTTCACCTTAACAAGTGAAAAGCCAATTAATCTTGAAAGCAACTTCATATTAACAAGTGAAAAGCCAATTAATTCTGAAAGTAGCTTCATATTAACAAGGGAATGACCAATTAATCCTGAAAGCAACTGTTCATATTAACAAGTGAAAGACCAATTAATCCTGAAAGCAATTTCACATTAACAAATGAAAAACCAATTAATCCTGAAAGCAACTTCATATCAACAAGTGAAAAGCCAATTCATCCTGAAAGCAACTTCATATTAACAAGTGAAAGACCAATTCATCCTGAATGCAACTTCATATTAACAAGTGAAAGACCAATTCATCCTGAAAACAACTTCACATTAACGAGTGAAAAGCCAATTAATCCTGAAAGCAACTTCACATTAACAAGTGAAAGATCAATAAATCCTGAAAACAACTTCACATTAACAAGGGAAAGACCAATTAATCCTGAAAGCAACTTCATATTAACAAGTGAAAGACCAATTCATCCTGAAAGCAACTTCATACAGTATTAACAAGTGAAAGACCAATTCATCCTGAAAGCAACTTCATATTAACAAGTGAAAGACCAATTCATCCTGAAAGCAACTTCATATTAACAAGTGAAAGACCAATTAATCCTGAAAGCAACTTCATATTAACAAGTGAAAGACCAATTAATCCTGAAAACAACTTCACATTAACAAGTGAAAGGCCAATTAATCCTGAAAGTAACTTCATATTAACAAGGGAACGACCAATTAATCCTGAAAACAACTCTTCATATTAACAAGTGAAAGACCAATTAATCCTGAAAGCAATTTCACATTAACAAATGAAAAACCAATTAATCCTTAAAGCAACTTCATATTAACAAGTGAAAGACCAATTCATCCTGAAAACAACTTCATATTGACAAGTGAAAAACTAATTCCTCTTGAAAGCAACTTCATATTAACAAGTGAAAGACCAATTAATCCTGAAAGCAATTTCACATTAACAAATGAAAAACCAATTAATCCTGAAAGCAACTTCATATTAACAAGTGAAAAGCCAATTAATCCTGAAAGCAACTTCATATTAACAAGTGAAAGACCAATTAATCCTGAAAACAGCTTCATATTAACAAGTGAAAAGCTAATTAGTCCTGAAAGCAACTTCATATTAACAAGTGAAAGACCAATTAATCCTGAAAGCAACTTCATATTAACAAGTGAAAGACCAATTCATCCTGAAAACAACTTGACATTAACAAGTGAAAAGCCAATTAATCCTGAAAACAACTTCACATTAACAAGGGAAAGACCAATTAATCCTGAAAGCAACTTCATATTAACAAGGGAAAGACCAGTTCATCCTGAAAGGCACTTCATACAGTATTAACAAGTGAAAGACCAATTCGTCCTGAAAGTAACTTCATATTAACAAGTGAAAGACCAATTAATCCTGAAAGCAATTTCACATTAACAATTGAAAGACCAATTAATCCTGAAGGCAACTTCATATTAACAAGTGAAAAGCCAATTAATCCTGAAAGCAACTTCATATTAACAAGTGAAAGACCAATTAATCCTGAAAACAACTTCATATTAACAAGTGAAAGACCAATTAATCCTGAAAGTAACTTCATATTAACAAGTGAAAGACCAATTAATCCTGAGAGCAACTTCATATTAACAAGTGAAAGACCAATTCATCCTGAAAGCAACTTCATATTAACAGGTGAAAGACCAATTCATCCTGAAAACAACTTCACATTAACAAGTGAAAAGCCAATTCATCCTGAAAACAAATTCACATTTAGAAGTGAAAGACCAATTAATTCTGAAAGCAACTTCATATTGGTAAGTGAAAGACCAATTAATCCTGAAAGCAATTTCACATTAACAAATGAAAAACCAATTGATCCTTAACACAACTTCATATTAACAAGTGAAAAGCCAATTAATCCTGAAAGCAATTTCACATTAACAAATGAAAAACCAATTAATCCTGAAAACAACTTCACATTAACAAGTGAAAAGCCAGTTAATCCAGAAAGCAACTTCACATTAACAAGTGAAGGACCAATTAATCCTGAAAGCAACTTCATATTAGCAAGTGAAAAGCCAATTAATCCTGAAAGCAACTTCATATTAACAAGTGAAAGACTAATTAATCCTGAAAGCAACTTCATATTAACAAGTGAAAGACCAATTAATCCTGAAAACAACTTCACATTAACAAGTGAAAAGCCAGTTAATCCTGAAAGCAACTTCACATTAACAAGTGAAAGGCCAATTAATCCTGAAAGCAACTTCATATTAACAAGTGAAAGACCAATTCATCCTGAAAGCAACTTCATACAGTATTAACAAGTGAAAGACCAATTCATCCTGAAGGTAACTTCATATTAACAACTGAAAGACCAATTAATCCTGAAAGCAACTTCATATTAACAAGTGAAAGACCAATTAATCCTGAAAGCAACTTCATATTAACAAGTGAAAGTCCAATTAATCCTGAAAGTAGCTTCATATTAACAAGTGAAAGACCAATTAATCCTGAAAACAACTTCACATTAACAAGTGAAAGTCCAATTAATCCTGAAAGTAGCTTCATATTAACAAGTGAAAGACCAATTAATCCTGAAGGCAACTTCATATTAACAAGTGAAAGACCAATTCATCCTGAAAGCAACTTGATACAGTATTAACAACTGAAAGACCAATTCATCCTGAAAGTGACTTCATATTGAAGTTACTTTCAGGATGAATTGGTCTTTCACTTGTTAATATGAAGTTACTTTCTGGATTAACTGGTCTTTCACTTGTTAATCTGAAGTTGCTTTCAGGATGAAATTGGTCTTTCACTTGTTAATATGAAGTTGCTTTCAGAATTAATTGGCTTTTCACTTGTTAATGTGAAGTTGCTTTCAAGATTAACTGGCTTTTCACTTGTTAATACGAAGTTATTTTCAGAATTAATTGGTCTTTCACCTGTTAATCTGAAGTTACTTTCAGGATGAATTGGTCTTTCACTTTGTTAATATGAAGTTGCTTTCAGGATGAATTCATCTTTCACTTGTTAATACTGTATGA
>JAECUM010018005.1:0-90732 GCA_016617855.1 Megalonaias nervosa | reverse complement strand
TCATAGTCTTCAAGAAATTTCTTTGTGTGTTGCATGCCACTTTCGAAACGAATCTACGTTTGAGTGTATCCTAGGTTCAGTTTGTTGTAAATATTGTTGAATATCTGGCATTTCTCATGTTCTACTTTTTTATTTTACAATATTTTTTATTTGATTAGACACAATATTAAATCTCTGTTCAACTAAGCCTTGTGCATATAAAATTAATTTGTCTGTTTTCACCAATCTCTTTTTCTTCAGCGATACACATTTCTCAACAAAGGGACATAAATCTAGCTGATTTGCTAACCTAACTTTTCATATCTTTCTGGTTGCCTCCGCCCGATTGTCTCAGTCATAGTGTGCGGGGCTTGGAACAACTATTAAAGGGAAGAAACCCTTGCTGTCTCCTGCTGTAGTTGATCGAGTTGTGTAAAAATTAAACAACAACAATATAACAACAGGGATATCTGATGTCTGAACATATTACAAAAACTAAAGTGTGAGAAAATATCTATGCCAGAAACAAAGAGAAAACACTGTTCCTGACACATAGGCTACACACATCACTGGACACAAAAATCCAAAACTCTCACAACAACTACCGCAACTTTGGCAACAACCAGAAGTGTTTTGTCAAACATATTTTCTTAAAACCCTCGATCCGCTCCAGTTGAATCATCATAATGCAGTTGCAAATGAAAACTGCTGCACTTACCAACCAGAGAGGTTCATTCATCAGTCCACAATCTATTCCACAAGATTTCTCAGTAGCGTATTGTGTGCAAAAGTAATAGCAACGCTTGTCATATGTCCAGGACAGAAAATATAATTTTCCAAGAAATTCATTAAGTCCTCTGCATTGTGTTTGAGAGGTCTTAATACATTGTTGTAATTTTACAACCAGTCTCAGTTACAACACCATTATGTCACCACTTCCAAAGATAATGTGATTTATATATGAAAGTAACACATATCCCATGTTCTCTATAGTCTACATATAAATAGTACCGTTGTCATTACACACTTCGTCATGGCTGTGTACCCAGTAACATATAGTATAGAAATTTTCCAAAGTAGAACTGATGAAAGCTAAAAGATATTTTTATAAAAATACGAATTACCTATTGCTATTTTCGTATGACATCCATCGAGTAAATGTATAAAACAGTAATAATATCAATGTGTGTACGTTCTGATGTTTCTGTTTTCTAATCGAAGTACTTATGTACATAAGGTCGACAAGCAACCCCCACTGCCCTAGCAATAGCACGTGGCTTGAGGCGCTCATGGTACAATACAACACGTAAGAATTATAACATTTTTTTTCTTGGTTATTTTTTTTTTCTTTTCTGTGAGTGGCAGATATAGCTAGACTGTACTGGGATAGTTATATAGATTTTCATAAAACTATTAAAAAAAAAAATATGAGGCAATAATTGTTCCTGATGTATACTGTGTGTGTTGAAAATGCTAACTGTATTGTAAAACTGCAGGTTATTTTAATTTCAATGGGGAAAAAATAGGTGAGAAGAATAATCAGTATTGGTATTTGTACCGAGACAAGAAAATCCCAGTCGCGGGTTTACGTTGTTTTTCTCCCCACGATGGGAATCTCAGTAGCGGGGTTACATTATTTATCCAATAATATATCCCAGCGTGTGGGGGTTCTGTATGTGGTTAGGGTGGGGTGCTCCCAATATTTTATATAAACTATCATAGAAGTCCCACCCGGACTTGATATTAGTTGGAAGTTAAATTAGTGACAGAAAGATGTAACCCCGAGCCCCCAGTCAGCAATGCTGATGGTTAAATGGTTAAATATATAAAAAGGTTGAAATTCAGTGAATAACAATTTAATAACAATTCAATAATCAAATGCTTCAAATTTCCAATTACACTCCTTCCGCTCGACCCTTTAATAGGCTATTGCATCACTTGATTAGTAGTGTGAGGTCGATTTCTACCTGTCCTTGTATTCTACTCATCTTTAATATTCTTCTCTCTCCTATTTCTCTCAATTCCTTATCCTCTTCCTCCCCGACTTTCTCCAAATTCCTTCTCCTCCTCCTCAACTTCTCTATACTTCTTTTCCTACTCCTGCACCTTCTTCTCCAGACTCCTTTTCCTCCTCCTCCCCTTTCTCTCCACTTTCTCTCTACCGACTAGACTTCTGTCGACTTCGACTGTTCGGCTAGTCTCAATTCCGTCTCCACCTATTGGAGACTCGGGACTCATTTGAATCGGAAGTTCTCTGTCCCCTAAAAAGTTTCCTTTTCGAAGCTTTTCTTTCCTTAGAATCTACCTCTAAGTTTTACCGCCAAATTACGACTGGCTCTCTCGGAGTAACCCTATTGCTCAAAAATCTTCCCAGGCGAAACTAATATTTTTTAGAGTTCTGAAAGCTATAATTCGGATCTAAATTATAATCACACCCTCGATCTCAATTCCGATTGGATGTCGCTGTGAACCGACCCAATCAAACTTAACGGACAGTGTTCCTCTCGCTGTCTGTCAACGTGGGGACGGATGACGCCCCGCGGGCTTCCCTCTGATCTTAGGACTAAGCTGTAACACATAGGTGTGAAGTGGTGCGATCTATCGCCTGCGCCGATTCAAGATTCCGTGTCTCCGGCCGGTCATGTAACCTTGCATAAGAGATTAACACTAGCCCGCGGCAACATTTAGACATCAAAGACATGGCCGCGGTAATATTCCCAAGAGAGCAGATGATAGCTTGCTTATACATGACATTATAGCTGGGGCTTAGCAAACGTGACACAGCGACTTGGTTTACTTATCTCGATGCAAACTCCAATATAGTTTGTTTTTTTTTTGTTTTTTTTGTTTTTTAATCCCACACGAATGTTCTCAATGACGCTGTAGACAACGTCCTTACGCTTACGACGCCATGGATGTATCCAATGTTTCTTGCTCTTTTAGTATTAAAAAGGCAATTTTCAGGCTTTTAAATAGTCTTTTTTTGTACGCGAAACATGTTATTATCTTTGTATAGGCACTGAGAAAATATTATGTATTTCCAAAGCCATATCCATACCGATGATATGCCTTTTTTCCCAGGACTGTTTCTTAGTGACAAAATAATTTATCATATCCTTTGACGTGGAATAAGGAATTCCCTGCTTCGGGATAAGAATATGTGCAGATAAATTCGGCAAAACCTCGTTACCACCTACAAACTCAGACCATCGTGTAGTATTTCCGTATTCTACGTCAAAACATGGGTAGATATGTTGACCACAAGTTGAAATCAAGTTGTACATCCAATGCGTCCAAATCCACTTCTTATGTTACATAAGAAACTTTAGATACCTCCCACTCCAACCCCTTTCAGAGTTTTTTTCATTGCTTATGCATGCATTAGATTCATTACTTTTTAACCTTTTGATAAGTTGGTACACAGCATAAAGTTTATTAAATCTTCTTGATATTATGCGACACACTTCTTCTTGGGTACAGTTAGATAACTGTTCCCATGCAGGGTTTTTCCAATACATTATAAGTTACAAATTTATTCTCTTCTCTTGATGTATTGGGAGTCCCCACGAGGAGGAATTTAAAAATGTTGCAAACTACGTTAAATTGTTTAAGATCTATGTTGTTTACTGAACTTAACACATCTTCATCAGGTAAATATATTTTACATGCAGACAGCAGTTTACTCATCTGAACAAAAACCGAAACGTTAAATTTGTTGTCTGATTTGACTAATTCAGGTGCAATTTTATGCATCAAATGGCAATCACATATTTTGCTGTTGCCATCCCCACTGCACAGTTAATTAATCTGGCCAACATCTCAAGTCATACTTTGGTCTCTCTCTCTGTTATTTTTGTTATTGATCGCTGTTAAATTTTAAAGTGCAGTTATCAAAATGTTAAATGCTTTGTATGTGAAATAATATTTTCAGTATAACAGAACTTTTTTTTTTTTTTTTTACATATATCCCTTTAATCATTAATAAAATGCTATATTTAACTCAAGTATTCAACCGAGTTGCAAGACAATGATCAGGTTCTCTACTTCTTAATCACTTTTTTTTTTACACCTAAAGCAAAGTATTTAGTCATCACGAATTTGAAAATAAAATTCTTTTTCTCAAAATATTTAGTCGTGTTACGAAGCTCTCCTCTATCGGGCATCAAAATAGCTTATAAATCATATAGAATTATAATTATCTGATAGGCATGTTTACTTTTTTGTTTTCATGGTGAAATTTGTTGTAAAGGCGGCCTAACAAATAAATATTCATTTCTGGTTTATTTTTGTTTAATTAAATAATTTCAATAACTGATAATTAAAAAAGTAGATTAGCACGGTGGATTATTATTATTATTATTATTATTATTATTATTATTATTATTATTATTATTATTATATTTGGGGATCATTTATCACATGCAAAAAGTCGGGGGATATAGTGTACTATCGGTATGGGCATACCGTTACGACTCTATGGTCTTAAACTAAGTAACAGAAAAAGAGTGAAAATCAACAAGTTTGCAAAATTCAACAAATAATTTATTTCCGTAGAATACAACGTGAAAATCTTAAAAGAAATAACAATACTGTGAATCAAATCCCAGACAGTGCTAAACGTCTATCACAAGTCCAAATGTGTCAAGTTCCAACTGAATTCCAGTGGTATTCCAAATAAGTTTCGATACTGTATGCGTTGATGTGCATGTAGTGTCGAATGTGCTAATGTGCCAATGGCCTGGATTGTGATGATGTGCTAACAGTTTTTTGATATATCAATAATATAATCCAAAATGTCCTTATCTGAATTCACTATAATTCCAAATTAATGTTCCAGTCTGAGAATATTATTGAGCACTTTGTAAACCTAGTGAATAATAATTTGAATAAGTAAATCCACCCAAATGAAAAACTAAACACAACAAGGCTGATTCTGCTTTAGATGTTAATGGAATAATTAATAAATCTTGGGTAAAAAAAAGTATATACCCCTCTACTTGACCTAGGTCGCAATTACCATTTTCTAAAATTACTCTGTCAACTGAATGGAATTTTGCATCCTAGAAGTTTCTAAAGTCAGAATCAAGAATAAAATGTTATTCATAAATAATGATCTGAATATTTCACCCACAATCATAGCTATGTATTATGTTTACAAAATAAATTTAAGTTTTCAGGTACACCACGAACTTGATTTTTGGCATGGTCAAGCATAAAATAAAGGTGTATATTATAAATAATCATTAAGAAAAGCCAACAAAGAATAGAAATTAAATATACATAAACACTAGCTTTAGTAATACATAAGTAGTATAGTGGGTTACCGTAGCGTCAATGGGAATTAGCATTACAGACCCCCCCTGGGCCAGTATAGCGTCAAGAAAGTAGGTCAACACCCTGGGCCAGTATAGCGTCAAGAAAGTAGGTCAACACCCTGGGCCTGTATAGCGTCAAGAAGTAGGTCAACACCCTGGGCCTGTATAGCGTCAATGGAAATTTGTGTAGAGCGGTGACTAGGAGACTGGGGGTTTGTAGAGCGATAAGCGACAGGTGGCATGTTTCTTTTTTTAGTAGAGGAAGGGTTTTATATATATATATATATATATTCGTTTAGGGGGAGACCAAATGAAAATTAAGATCTTTTCGAGGTATTGGAAGTGGCCCTGAAAAGGGCCTGTTGTTTGTTATGTGATGTTAACACTATTCTGTTAACATACAGGACATCGCATAGGTCTTCTTATCTTCCTCAAATTTCTCAAAGTTTGTCTTAAGCTGTGTCTCACTTCTGGTCCGTAGATGAGAGTCCGCTTAAGACAGCCTTGTCTTTCCACATAACATCTTCTTTTCCAAAGAGTGGCCCCGGTGATCCGGATGACAGTCCATTTTGTTTTCACATACATGGGTAAGTCTGTACGGAACAGCATTGAGGATACCAAAGTAGAGGATTCTACGTCGATCAACATCTTCTCTGTGACGAGAACAGGTGAAGGGAATGAAGTGAACCGCGTTTATTTATAGTGGAAGACCGGATCGAAACGGATTGAAAGGGTTCACCAATCCCAACACGCGTTACAAAATTCAGTCACTTCGCGGAGTCTGTCTTCCAATCCGAAGAGAGCTACCTGTGACGTCACATTTCCTATATAGGCACACTAGCGTCTGTGCGCAGTGAATCGATGCGGTAGTGTTTTGTGAAACATGACGGAACCTAAGAAGACAATGAATTGGGGTGCACCGGCTGTGGAGACGAGAAGTAATGGTACAGCAGCAGCTACCAAAGTGAACACAGTGCTACTTCCCGAAGAGGTTGATTTCAACTGGGATTTAGTGGATTTTTTATCTTCTTCCCAAGAATTTGTTCCGGTACCAGTACCTTCGCCACTTTCTCCTTCATTACCACGTGTCGACGATTTTAAACAAAGACAGAGAGAAGAATTGGAGAAATTTTTACAGCAGCAGAAAGAAGCAGAGCAAGCATTTCTTCTTGAACAGAAACAGCGAGAAGAAGAAGAAGAGGCAAGAAGGAAACAACAGGAAGAAGAAGCAGTAGAGAAGAAACAAAGTCTAGGAGAGAAGGAGAACAGCGAAAGTCAAACGGTCACGGTACTCTTGGACATTTTGGCCGAGTTAAGAAGTCTGAAACAAATGTATCAGACTTCTTTATTACGACCCAAGAGAAAAAGACCTTCCCGAGCCAAACAACCTAACCCTGTGACTACACCAGAGATACCACCCCTAGTGATATCTACTAAATCATTGACAGGAGCAAGTCCACAAGTAGGCCTTGGCCGTGGCAAAGGCTTAAGACAGTTAAAGCGAATTGATTCTCGTTCCTGAGTTTGTTCTAAGGAAAAACAAACACTCAACAGTCCTTTTCAGGGCTACCCAATACTCTCGAAAAGAGTGACTATTCATTTTGCCAAAATCAATTAAAACTCAAATTCCCTTCTTTAACCCTATGATGTACGTGTTGTGAGTGTATGAGTGTAGGTCCTTATTATTTCTAAATAATGAAAACCAAGAGACACTTACGTTTTTTTCAGTTTGTTCTATTCTGTTACAAATTTTTTACAATTCAATATCACAACATAACACAACACAACTCTTTTAAAAAAGTTCATAGATTTCTTCTCTGTCTTTTTTCTTTCACTCTCTCTGTTTTTTCAATTTCTTCACTTTTACACTTTTTTCCTCTTCTTCGTCTTCTTCTTCCTCACATTTTTCTCGTCTTCTTTTCTTTTCTGTCTTCTCTTTCTGAACGTGTCTGGGTTCTTCTTTTGTCAAGGCTACCTCTGTTTCTTCTTCCTCCTTCTCCTGCTCCTGTTGTTTCTTAGGGCACTCTGAAGACCAATGTCCTTTCTCTTGACAATGATAACAGGTATCTTGACTTTTGTTTCTTTTGACACTGGCCTTGCTTCTTTGACGGTCTGGACATTCTGTAGCCCAATGCCCTTTCTTTTGACAGATATAGCAAGTATCTTGACTTTTATCTCGAAAGGAAGGAGAGTAGTCCGTCGGCTTGTCTGAAGAAAACTTTCTTATCACACCTCGCAATGCTCTAATCAGAAGTTCGATCTGTGTGGGTTCTTCCATTGTGCTGGTCGGCTTGAGAGCGAAATGAATACTGAGAGGGGAGTCACTAGCCCTTTATATATGCCCTGGTCTGACATAGATATATAGGGGTTCATGGTGTTTCACAGGTAGTCATTTGACTTTTTGCCGTCAAGATGAAACGATCGCATCATTTCGAAAAGAAAGAAGAAGAAGAAAGTAAGAGGCAGAAACGTGATTTATCGCCTCGCACAGTAGCTGAAGTCTTGGCACAAATTCATGCCAGCGATTTTGAAGATGAGATGAGTGAACCAGAATCGAAGCCTAAAGAGTCTACACCAAATCAAAGTCCATTACCACCCGTAAACCCTGAAAAGTACTACCATATTCGGGAGACGGACAAACGCTCTTCCAGAAAATTTAGAACCACAGCCTACACGTACGCAGTGAAATTTAAAGATTTCAAGTCTGACGTACCCTTGGAAAAAGCAGAAGGGTTCATCACCGATGTGTGGGATTCTTTGTTAACCACACTAAAACGGCAATGTCGAGCCAAAGAAGACGATCGCTTGAGACTTTCTATTCATCACGACAATTTGAAGTCTCCCGTTTGGATCGAGTTTAGCAGTCCAACAGAATTGACACCTTCCAAAATCATGGACAAGATTCAACACGTACAACAATCCAACGACAAATTTCACATCACGGACGGAAAAGCGACACTGTACATGACCCACGTGTCTCTTCCCCAAGGGACAGGTAAAAAAAAGTTGATGTTGGTAGACAACTTGCGTAACCTCAAGCGTAGTCTCGTCCAAATTAACAATCCAAAAGACAAGATGTGTTTAGCCCGTGCCATCGTGGTGGGACAAACGTATGCCAACAAGAACGATACGGTAGAATGGAAAAGAGCCTGGAAAACTATTCAACAATCGGACCGAGCCAAACAACGAAAAGAAGCAGAACTCCTGTTACAGCAAGCGGGGTTAGCTAAAGACACACCCTGTGGCATTCCTGAAATGCAAAAGTTGCAAGACGTCTTGGCTCCACGTTACACCTTGAAAGTTCACCCTCAAGAAGTGCGCGGACCTCTGTTGTTTCGAGGTCAAGATTTTAAAGACGGAAAATACATTCACGTCTATCATCACGATGAACATTTTGATGCCATTACCAGTATCACTGCATTCCTGTCATACACTTATTACTGTGAGAAATGTGACTATGGCTATAACAATCGAGAGCAACACAAGCATTGTGGATCGAAATGCTCAGGATGTTTAGCTTCTACACCCTGTCTGGACGAAGGACAAGAACGAGTGCATTGCTCTGTTTGTCAGCGCACGTTTGTCAGTCCTGCCTGTTACCAACAACACCTAAAGACGCAAGGTTCACAGCAGAAATGTGCTTGTCAGCTCTTGAGATTGTGCCCTACTTGTGGACAAGGCATACGTACCAACAATGCCAAGGCGCACGTCTGTTCAGGAAAGAAGCGATGTCACATTTGTCGCCAAACCGTGGACTTGGAACACCAATGCTACATTCAAAAATACCATTCCAAACATGAAGAAGAAGAAGAGAATGACCAGAAGAAGAAAGGGAATTTCATCTTTTTCGATTTCGAATGCATGCAAGAGACTGGCATTCACATTCCTAATTTCTGCGTGGCTCACCGAGCGTGCGAGAAGTGCATCCAAGAGCCTATCTTGACTCATTGCCCTTACTGCAGCAAGATTCCTGGAGGACGTGAAAAAATCTTTCGGGGATCGAACACACTGGCCGATTTTGCCCAATGGATCTTAAACCCTATCGACGAGACGTGGAGCCAAGAAGATATCGAACGTTACGGAGATTGTCATCGCCATGCCACGGTGATGGCTCACAATTTCTCGGGATACGATGGACAATTTCTGTTGAGATACTATACGGAACAAAGTACCGAACGTCCGAAAGTCACTTTGAACGGAGTCAAAATCATTTCCATGCAAGTGGGACAAGTACAGTTTAAAGATTCAATGAGTTACTTGGCTATGCCTTTGAGCCGCATGCCTAAAACGTTTGGCATGACAGAAATGGCCAAAGGCTATTTTCCACACTTTTTCAATACCGAAGCCAATCAACACGCCGTTCTACCCCATTTGCCTGAGGCTCACTACTACGACCCCGACAACATGCGTACCGAACAACGAGAAGCTTTCTACGCATGGTACCAGATTCACGCTTCGGACCCTTTTGACTTTCAAGAAGAAATGTTAAAATATTGTCGTTCCGACGTAGACATTTTACGTCGCTGCTGTGGAAAATTTCGAGAACTGTTCATGGAACACGGAGGGATCGATCCTTTGAAAGAAGCTTGCACCATTGCCAAAGCGTGTTCCTTAGTGTATCGTCAACGATTCATGCCCGAAAACACCCTAGCTGTCATCAGTCCTCAAACGACCAATTTTGTCAAACGTCAATACTCGGTCAAAGCCCTACGCTGGTTACATTACTTGTGTGAGAAGGAAGACAAATGGATCCAACATGCTCGCAACGGAGGAGGCGAAAAGACCATCGGAAGGTATTCAGTAGACGGCTGGGACTTAGAAAACCCCAAGATTGTGTACGAGTTTAACGGGTGCTTATTTCACGGATGTCCCATCTGCTACCCTCAACGTGACACTAAAAACCAGTTTTTACAACGGACCATGGAAGACTTGTACCAGGCCACTTGTCAGCGACGCTTGAAGTTAGAAGAGCAAGGATACCAAGTAGTGGAAATGTGGGAACACGAGTACGATCAGCGATTGAAAACCGATCCCGAGTTTAAGCGCATCGTGGAAAGTTACAAGCTGGTGGACCCTCTGAACCCGCGGGACAGTTTGTACGGAGGGCGGACGAATGCCACCTGTTTGCTGTACCAAGTCGACGAGGAGAAAGGAGAAGAAATCAAATACTTGGACGTGTGTTCTCTGTATCCGTACGTGTGCAAATATTGTCACTTTCCCGCAGGGCACCCACAATTGCTGACGGAACACATCGACGTGGACAATATTCGACAATACGAAGGATTGATCAAGTGTAAAGTCTTGCCTCCCACGAACTTGTACCATCCCGTTTTACCACATCATTGCCAAGGAAAACTGATGTTTCCCTTGTGTCGTACTTGTGCTGAAACGTGCAACCAAGACCACCCTTGTCAGCACACTCAGGAAGAACGAGCCTTGACGGGAACGTGGGTCAGCGTGGAATTGTTTAAAGCTCTGGACTTGGGATACCAACTGTTAGAAGTGTACGAAATTTACCACTTTCCCAAGACAGAAAAATACCACAAGGGCGACGATTCTCAAAAAGGCATTTTTGCAGACTACGTGAATGCCTTTTTGAAACTGAAACAAGAAGCTAGCGGATATCCTTCCTGGTGTCACACTCCCGACGACCAAACAAAGTTCAAAGAGAAATACTGGAAGCAGGAAGGCATCACTTTAGACCACATCGAGAAAAACGAAGGAAGGCGATCGTTTGCCAAAGTGATGTTGAATTGTTTGTGGGGCAAAATGGCACAACGACCGTGTTTACCCAAGACGGAGTATTTGACAGAACCTTTCCGATACTTGCAGATGATTCACGACAAAACCAAATACATGAAACACGTGGACGTCGTTCGTGAGGACTTGCTCTTAATCAATTACGAAGAAGAACTGGACTTTGTAGAAGCCGACGAATTTGGAAATGTCATCATTGCGGCCTACGTGACAGCCCATGCTCGCTTAAAACTGTACGAAGCTTTAGAACTATTAGGAGATCGTGTGCTGTATTTTGACACGGACAGTTGCATCTACATTGATCGCCTGGGTCAACCTCACCCTGTCATCGAAGGAGACCGTTTAGGAGCCTGGACGGACGAGCATCCCGACCACAAGATTCTCAGTTTTGCAAGTGGCGGTCCCAAAAATTACGGCTACGAATACCGGAACAATCAAGGAGATGTGCACACGGAGTGTAAAGTGAAAGGATTGACTCTTAATTATCGCACCAGTCGAGTAGTGAACTTTAGCATATTGAAAGAAGCCTTGCAGTCTGGACAGGATCGAAACTTTAAAGTGACCACCCACGAACCGCACAAGATTGTACGTTTACCCACACACCAAATCGTCAGTCGACCCTTGGAAAAAGTTTATCAAATCGTGTACCAGAAGCGAGTTCGGCTTCCCAATCACTTCACTTTACCGTACGGTCATGCCGATATTGGTCAGCATATAAAAAGGGACAACGTTCAAGGTCGATAGTTCATTGTGACTACCATTGCTAAGCGAGAAAGATGAATCCATTCACACAGCAAGTATCCAGTAAGAGTAAACTCAAGTACGATGCTGTGCCTTGCGATGATAGGGATGCCGTACGCTATGACCTTAGTGATTCAGTACCACATCATCATGGGAACTTTGCTATAACTACTACTTCTACTACCATGCCTACCATGGAAAGTGATGCTGTACGTGTCAAACCTGACGGATGTGAAAGCGATGCCACTCGTTATCGCACACCTTTTCACTTTACTGGTTTTCATGGTGGATGGCCACCTCCACAGGAAACCAAGCGACTACCACCCTACGGATGTCATGTAAAACTGAGCAAACTCCTAAGGATTTCACCGTACCCTCATCGAAATGAACCTGTGAAAGACGAATATTCGTTCCCTGTGCGTTTGCCAGAATACTGTGATTTTGAAAGTCGATTGCAAACCTTCCAAGGAAAATGGCCAAAATATCTAGGAGGACCTACCCCCGAAGAATTAGCCAGAGCTGGATTTATCTACTTGGGCGAAGGAGATAAAGTCAAGTGCTTCAGTTGCGGTGTCTCACTTCACCAGTGGGAGAAGAAAGATTGCGCTTACCTGGAACATGCTCGATGGTCTCCAGAGTGTCACTACCTGCCTTTAGTGGGACCTCGTCATTGAAGTGACCCTACCATGTTGTGTAAAAAGCTAGCTACGGAGTTAGGAGTCAAACGTTGGACAATCCCTAGACAAGTATTTAAACCCGATGTAAAAAATAATCTTCAAAGATTACCAAACGAATTGCAAGAGAAGATCTACAAGGACATATGGCAGGGACTTGCCAGAGTCAAATCTCAATTAGTGACTGTAGAACATTTGTGTCGAGAAATTCATAAGAGGAAATTGACCAAAGTCAACAAACAAGTCCGATTTATCTGGATCAAGTGTGCATTCGTTCTACTATTTCGCTTTAGACCATTTACATTTGAAGATTTTATTGACATTCTTGACCGTTTCCTGGAATGGCAGTGGCCAGAAATTACCCACTACGTTCATTACTTTCGCTCTAGGAGAAGTGTTTGACTGACAGGGTTATGGATACTTTACAAGAGAACATTCGTGCTTTGCCTGTGGAATTGAGAGAATGCATTTACTGTGAGTTCGTCAAAATACAAGTGAAAAGAAAAGAATCATTGCATCCGTTACGTCACCGATGTTGGAACCACTGGTACCTAAATGCTATAAGAGGATTGATTCTGATGAAAGTGTTCCAGTGGTCAGACATTGATCAACTACTCGTGAGCAAGAAGAATTGTGTTGCTGATAGTGATTATTTTTACTACCAGGTACACTTACTGCATCGAATTCCAGAAGAAGAGTTAGAGGGTTACCAAAATCTTGTACACAATGTAAACTTACTTGAAGAGGAAACTTCTGAACGACGTGTGATGTGCAAGTTAGTGACTAAATATTTTGAATACGCCGACGGAATACGACCACTTCTGTGCAAAAAGTACACTTATAGCAGCCGAAAAAAGAGGGTATAAAAACGTTCTACCATGCCACGACCTTTATCATTCGTGATACAACAGATTCCGTGGAAGGAAATCAATGACAGTATTCAAACGGTAGAGGATTACCAACACCTATTACGAGAACTGTCTCCATTGAATTGGGGTCGACGTGTAGTGTGTGTCTTAGTGACTTGCTTTCTGGGATTTCGTTTACCAGCTGATTCTTTGTGGACTCTTTACGAACAGTACCTATTACTCCAAAACAAAACATGAAAGTGATCCCTTTAAATGTCCACGAGAGACTCATTCTGCTCAAAGCTTTGCGCTTTCATTTGGATACTTCTCAACCTCTACGGGAAAACAAGATTCGTCAACTTTTAGGTACTGAAGATGTGTACGACGACGTGTGTGTAGCTTGTGACTTACACCCTCACTGGACAGATGTACGTGACTGGAAAAGTTGGGGGTTTGAGGTTTGGGCTAAAGAAGTGGCACACTATGCCCAAGATTTGTCATCCTAAAACATTAACACGTACCGTGAAAAAAGTCACTTTTAAACCTGTGTTAGTGTCCATACCAGAAGAACAGTCTGTCACCGAGGAAAACCACTCTCTTCAAGACAGGACTGTCATTGACATTCCTGAAAGACCATTTCGGGAGGACCCTTGTGTGACTGAACCAAGGAATGTACAGACTCTCAGAACATTACACACTACTCCTACGATTTCACCTCTTGATCACAAAAAATGTTGTACAGAGACTTGTTTATATTCCACTATGGTCGTTTTGTTGTGTTTTTTATTCCTGTACTTAACCATATGGCTTTTATGTATTTTTGTCTTTCGTGTTGTTCACTAATAAAGATGACAATAAACGTGTCCTGAAAAAGTATAAAAACTCTTGTCTTGTTTGTCTTCGTGTCACAAGTGACATTTTATTACACTACTACTACTATGGCTACCTCTGCTGTCTCTGCTCCCTCTTCCTCCACTGTCAAAGTCATTGACGAACACGTAGATCGGACTAGTTGGGAGGCCTTGTATCTTCGCCATCCCTTTAACATGCTTATTGCTGGACCTAGCGGTTCAGGCAAAACCGAATTTGTCAAACGTTTGATCGAACATAAACATCATTTGATCGATCGTCCTCCTCAACGAATCGTGTGGTGCTATAAAGAGTGGCAATCGGCGTACAGCCTTCTGCGAGAAAGTCAAGGCGATTCCATCGTCTTTGTGGAAGGCATTCCTGTCGAAGACGACGGAATCGTGTCTGACCCTAGTCAAACTCATTTGGTTATTTTTGACGACATGTTAGGAGAAGACGAAGAAGAAATTAAACTCTGGTTTACGCGCAAAGGGCATCATCGTAATGCCAGTGTCATTTACATTACCCAAAATTTGTTTCAACAAAGTAAAGCCCATCGTACCATCAGTCTCAATGCTCATTACTTGGTGTTGTTTAAAAGCCCTAGAGATAAATCGCAAGTACAAGTCTTAGCCAAACAGTTAGGAACGCCTTGGCTGATTCATGCGTACGACGATGCCACTCAAACCCCACACGCTTATTTACTCGTGGATTTAAAATCCACTACTCCCGATTATTTGCGATTTCGTACCCATCTGTTTCACCCCTGGTGCCAAGACGGAGGACCTATCGTGTACACGTCTCCGTCGTCGACTTAATCACCCCAAAAATCTATAAAAACCTCGGTCACTTGGACTCTGTCTCACACATTGTCAACATGACGTCCCTTCAGTCTCATCTTCCCATTAAATTGATTCGTGCCTTGTACGGCATCAGTCGCGAAAAAAATCCACAAATACGTGCTCGTGTCTTAGAAGCTAGTCTCAAAGAAGTCTTACGATGGTTTACGGTGACAGCACGTCAATTACTGCAAGGCATCATTCAGATTCCACATCAAACCAAACGTTTTTTTGAGAGAAACAAAGTGGCCTTGACGCAACTAGCCGATCCTCGCATCGACACTCAAACCAAAAAGCAAATCATTTTGAAACCTGGAGGAAGTGGATCTTTAGGAGGTGTCATCATTCGTTCCCTCTTAAAATGGGATCCTAATGCTCCCAAAGTTGTCCCCAAGAAAAAAGCCACACCCAAACGTACCCAGAAGAAAAAGAAAAAGAGCAAGGGTGTCAAGACCAGGTCACAGCCTCAGAAAAAGAAAAAGAAAAGCCCACAGAAAACAGCTTCTACTCGCAAGAGAGTGTCTCCAACAACTTCTCCTCCAGCAGTGTCACCCTCTTCCTCTTTAGCGGCAGTAGCCGCGGCTCACAAAGTACCTGCCCCCAAAGTCAAAGTCCAAGAGAGAACGGGTGTGTTACAGAGTTTACTGGATTTGTCCAAGCAAGAACTGTCTCGATTTAGTCCGTTGCGAACTCCTCCACGGCGTGTGTTACCTGTCATCAAGTTGATACGACGTAAAGACAATCAGTGGCGACGCATTCCAGTATAAAATGACCTGAGGCAAGCCATACGGATCAGTATTTTTTGTGCTACTGCACGTCCAAAGATGTTCCCTCCAAGAAGTGTACACCGTTACCATCGTCGTTCTTCTTCTTCGGTCCAAAAAGGAAAAGGAAAACGAAAAAGACAGTCACGTCATCCTAAGAAGCGCTTAGTCAAACATCGACGTCACCCCCAGAAAAGGCACACTCGTCCAAAGAAAAAGAGGAGTCACCAAAGAGGAGGATTCTTTGGTGATTTTGGAAAACACATCGTCACCTTTATGACAAAGCGATAGTCCCCCAAAAGGATAAAAGACCGTGCGACAAGTCATTGACGTTAGTGAATTTTTTTGGTTGTATGCCACGGAACCAACAAACCCACTGAGAAAGATGTCACCCCCAAAAAGACATTCCTCTTCTACCTCCAAAGGAAAGAAAAGGAAAGGACTGCCACCTCGTTTAGCCAAACATTGGGACATGTTGTCCGTCCTGTCCAAAGCTCCTTCACCCATGCGAAAAAAACTCATTCAAACAGCCTCCAAAGATGTTATTGATACCGTGTGCGAATGTTGTCTGAATGTCTTGAAAGGCACAATACCTTTGTCTAAACACCAGAAAGAATGCTTAGGCAAACATCGACACGTTCTTCGTCAAATGATCCAAAAGAAAATACCTATTCGTCAAAAGAAAAAGATGTTGGTGCAACGCGGAGGAATTTTACCCTTTTTACCCATGTTACTGAAAGGAGTCATGGGTACAATAGGAGGACCCTTACTGAAAGGAGTCATGGGAACAATAGGAGGACCCTTGCTGCAAGGAGTATTGGGAAACATGGGAGGATGAAGATCAAAAGGACCAAGAAGATAAAAGGGACCTCTGAAATCAAAAGATCTCAGACGTGATCCTTGAAATCTGATGGAAGGACGAAAACTAGCTTTAGTCCCTTACAAACGATGGATGGAATACCATCGTTGGCAAGAACAACGAACCCCACATTTACCTCCCAATCCTCATTTGACCGAGATGTCCCAGATACAACACGAACTGCAATCGTTGATGGATCGCAGCGATTTGTCAGAAACGGAAAAATCGCAACGGTACGGTCAATTATTGCAACGACTGCAACTCTTTCACCAGAAAGCTTTAGACGAAACAGCTCCACCCACTCTGAAAGATTTTAAGGCCTTGATGAAAAGTCCATCACCACCACCACTACCACCACCACCAGCGGTCAAGACAGACACAACCCCACGAAGGCCTGAGGAAGAAGAGGCACGAGAAGTTTTTCAAACACCGTCAGCAGCTCCCATTCCTAGTAAGATTGCAGCGTCCTTGTTGACCCCTTCCCCTACACCGCAACGAGAAGAACTTAAAGCTTGGGTTAAAAAGATGATGTCTACTCCACCTTCGACAGAGGTGAAAAAGAAAGAAGGGAAAGCAGAAGTGAAAAAAGAAAAGAAGACCAAAGCCATTCCATTACCACCACCTTCACCACCACTACCTTCCACTTCTACGCCCGTGGCACATCGGACACGTAAGACCGTTTCCAAACCACCCCCTCCTTCCATTCCGACTAGCATTCGTGAAAATTGGATCACTTATTAAAACATGGAGAAGGTGTTAACCAGCATTTACTACGATCCAGCTCATCCTGCAGGTTACGGAGGAGTTCAGAAATTGTATCGTGCTGCCAAAACTCGACTGAAAAGTATCCGTTTACCTCAGGTGCAACGCTGGTTACAAGAACAAGCCACGTACACCTTACACAAACCCATTCGACGAAAATTTTCCAGAAGTCGCACCCAAGTGGAGGGTATCGATCACCAATGGCAAGCCGATTTAGCCGATGTCTCTCATTTAGCCACCTACAATCGTGGCTACAAATATTTGTTTTGTGTCATCGACGTCTTTTCCAAATTTGCTTGGGTCGTACCATTGACTTCCAAATCGAGCAGTGAGTTAGTGCGAGCCCTCAAACTGGTGTTGAAACAAAGTGGTCGTCACCCTCTTCGATGGCAAACGGACAAAGGCACCGAATTTCTAAACCAAGCTTTCCAAAAAGAATTGAAGAAACGTGACATTCATTTTTTCACCACCGAGAATCCCGAAACCAAAGCCAGCATCGTGGAACGTTTTCAACGTACCTTGAAAGAACGCATGTGGAAATATTTTACGCATCAACACACTCTCAAGTACATTGACGTCTTGCCACACCTCGTTCAATCGTACAACCAATCTTACCATCGGAGCATTGGACGTGCCCCCCAAGAAGTGACTCCCGACAACGAAGTGACCGTCTTCGAGCGCCTGTTTGGACCGTCCACGACAGTGCCTGTCCCCAAGAAAGGTGGAGTGTTGGCCACGGGAGATTGGGTACGCATTGGCAAAACCAAACGCACTTTCGACAAAGGTTACTTACCCAATTGGACCACCGAATTGTTTCGTGTCACTGAACGTGTGCGTGGTCGTTATCCTCCCGTCTATAAATTAGAGGACATGAACGGGGAAGTGTTAAAAGGAACGTTTTACTTACCCGAGTTACAACGTGTGACCAAAAAAGAAGACGACGTGTACGAGATCGAAAGCATTCTCGATCGAAGAACTCGTAAAGTAGGAAAGAAACGTGTCAAAGAAGTCAAAGTACGTTGGAAAGGATATCCTCCCAGTTTTGACTCTTGGATCGACGCTTCGCAACTCATCGACTATAAAAAGAAGTGACCATCATGCCCTTCAACACAGTCTCAGCTACTGCAGTGACCACTCCTTCCCCCAGTTCTTCTCTGCAAGATCTACAAAAACAACCCTTGTGGGTGTGGTGTGGAGAACGTGTGCCTAAAACTCAAATCGTCTTTTTCTGCCAAATCTTTGTGGTGTATTGTGTCATCGGTGCTGCCATTGCCAATTTGAGTTTGCAACAAGGAGATAAACAATTGTGGACCATTTTACTCAGCAGTTGCATTGGTTACCTTCTTCCCAATCCGTCTCTGAAATATTCCTCTAACGGAAACAACAACAACGGGAGCCTTGTGTCCAACGTCAGTTCCAACAGTCACCCTAACCATCCTCTTTTAGACACTCCTCTCACTTCCAGTGACTCCTCGGATACTAGAACTGTGGAATTATGAACAACCAATTTTACTTAACGTTACCCAGTGACAGTTCCATGGAGGTGTTTCCCAATAACACTTTGTGCTGTTTCTCGGCCAAATTACCTCAGGCCATCCGATTGGATCACGAAGCCCGTTGGGAAGTGGCTTTGGTAGAAATTATTCACCCTACACAAATCAAAAACATCGTCGAAAATCAAAACACTTTGACGATAGAAGTTTGTGACGATCAAGTGCAACAATTCATGGATGAACGCGCTAGTGGTGGTGGTGTAGCTGACTTTATGAAAACACCAAACCCCATAACTAAACGAACCACTTATCTGTTGAAAGTTCCTGCAGGTTATTATTTTAGTGGTCAACATTTGGTGAACACCATAGCTGAGAGGTTCAATTTCATGTTTAGTAAAGCTTTGGAGAAAGCCAAAAAAAGTGTCACCATCGAGTACCACAAAATATCTCGTCGCCTACTGATGAAATTTTCTGAGGACAAAGTATTGGCCATTACATTTTGTCCTGAATTGTATGACATTTTGGGTGGAGACCCTAAGTTAATCAAGATTGCAAAAGAAATACCAGCCGTGACCAGTAACGTGGATTTTGCGAAATATTTTCGATTCCCTGTAGAAATGAACCTAGGACTGAATTTGATTTTTGTGTACTCCGATGTGGTGGAGTACAACGTAGTGGGACACACCTCCGTACCGTTACTGCGTGTCATTCCTTTCAAAGTGGATTCTGCCACGAAGGCTGACGAGGAAGGTGGAAACACCTATCACGTTCACCGCGAATTTGTAAATCCTCACTATTTGTCCGTCAGTAAGCCGTATTTCGACACTGTCAACATTACTATAAAAGGAGATCTGGGACAAAATATTCCATTCACCAAAGGGAAAGTCACAGTGAAACTCCATTTTCGAAAACGATTACTCTAACTTTTTGTCAGTCATGTATCCTGTGTACCAAGGAGTTGCTCGACAGCGAGGACATGGTTTAGGTGATATGCTCAAATCGGCCTTTCGTACAGTGGTTCCCATTTT
This sequence comes from Megalonaias nervosa, assembly GCA_016617855.1. Lineage (NCBI taxonomy): Eukaryota > Metazoa > Mollusca > Bivalvia > Unionida > Unionidae > Megalonaias > Megalonaias nervosa. The sequence continues at coordinate 70,824 of JAECUM010018005.1, read as the reverse complement.
GAAACCGATGGTGACACGAGGATTGCACGCCTTAAAAGATGCCGCGTTGACACAAGGTAAAGAATTTCTCCAAAATGTCGTTATTGACAAACAAAGCCCCAAAGAAGCTTTCTTGAGAGCAGGCAAAAATGTTTTGCTTCAAACGGGCAAAGACCTTTTGGGTCGGCGAGAAACTCCTATAAATGCCCTGGGCAATGCTGAGTTAGGCATTCCTGCTTCCCTGAGGCCACAGCAAGGACAAGGCAGAAAAAGACGACGAAAACACCCTTTCAGAGGACTTCACGCCCCTAGAGCTAGAAAGACAAAGAAAAGAAAAACCGTCCGAGAGTTAGACGTTTTTGATTATTAAAAAAAGGAAAATGATGCACCGAGAGTCTTGTGCTTGTTCCAAGTCGGAACTGGATCTGTTTGCCATGCCACCCACCATGATGACGATGCAAGAATCCCAATGGGTCGAATTTCATCCCGTCTCCTCTTTGGTGGATTCCGCTCCCATCGAGTTTGAAATCAAAGGACAGCCCGAAGATTACATCGATCTGAATAATAGTTACTTGTATCTAAAGCTGAAAGTGATCAAAACCGACAACACCAATCCGGGAGCCGATGCCGCAGTAGCTCCCGTCAACAATTTCATGCATTCCTTGTTCAGCGAAGTGGATTTGTACTTGAATAACAAACTGATCAGCAGTAGCACGGATACTTACCCTTACCGAGCGTACCTAGAAAATCTCTTGACGTACGGAAAAGAGGTCAAGAACACTCATCTGGATGCTTGCGTGGTATGGAAACCTGACACTGCAGGTGAGAACACGTTTAACGACAGAGCCCTGACAGCCGATGACGATCCTCACAATGTGGGTTTTAACGATCGTCGAAGGAAAATCCTGCAAGGTCGTAGTTTAGAACTGATGGATCGTTTGCATTTGGACATGTGGTTGCAAGAGAAGTATTTGCTGAACGGAGTGGATATTCGCCTGAGACTCAATCGCAGCAGTGTCGCTTTCCATTTGATGGCTCAAGCCAACGAGTACAAAACCATCATCCAAGAAGCCAGACTTTACGTGCGACGTGTAGAAGTGTTACCTAAAGCGGGAAACGACATCAGTCAAACATTGAGCAGATCGACCGCCAAATATCCGATACGACGTGTCGAAGTGAAAACATTCACCATTGCTACTGGACTCCGATCCAAGATCGAAGATCATCTGTTCCAAGGACAGTTACCCAAACGTTTAATCGTTGGTATCGTCAGTAATGCAGCCTTCAACGGAGCCCACGATCAAAATCCTTTCCAGTTTAAGCACTACAGAGTGTCCAAAATTGAAGTCAGTCGCGATGGCAAGACTTTGTGTACCAGACCCTTCGAACCTAACTTTGCCCAGAAGAATTACTTGAGATCGTACTTGTCCCTGTACGAAGCTACGGGGCAACTAGGAACCAACACCAGTCACGGTATTTCGTACGAAGATTATGTCGGAGGTTACACTTTGTGGGCCTTTGATTTCACTCCAGACCAAGGCAGCGACGAGGGACATTTCCACCCTATAAAATCCGGTCAACTGCGTGTGGAACTTCAGTTTGCAGAAGCTCTCACTGAGACGGTCAACGTCATCCTGTATGCTGAATTCGATAATACCATAGAAATCAACAGTTTGAGAGAAGTCATTCTAGACTATTAGACACAATGGAAGACTCCTATCCCTCTTTAAACAATGGAGAATCTTTGGACATGGAATGGGAGGATAGCGTGAAAACAGAACCCCCAAGACGAAGTCAAAGAGGACGAGGTAGTCGTCAAGTCCAGATGGCCAGAACAAGAACAACATTTAGTGTCCTGTTTTGCTAAACACCTAGCGAATACCATTACGGAATTGTCCAAGAAATATTGTTACGGATGTCAAAACGATCATCCCAGTCAAATTCAACACGATAAATGTATGATGATGAGTCAAGAAGAAAAATTGGACGAGTATCTGGACGACGCTTGGAGTCTCATCTCAGAAGAAACCGTGTTGCATGAGTGGTATAAAGGCTTGCGTGATCATTCCTGTCCTCCACTGACTACTCTAGAGATCTATCGCATCGAAGCTCTCTTAGCCCAGAGTGCGGAGACAAGGCAAAGAAACGGATACTTGACAGATCGTTTCAAACAAAAAGTCAGAATTGAATTGATGACTTATCATTACCTGTGAAAAAAACAAAAACAACACAACAGAACATGGATACCTGGGAACTTTATTACCTTTTGAACAATAGTTCGTATACTGCTTCTTGGAATCCTGTCGTGTGCGCTAAAGATGAACTACCTCATCGCAAACCTCAAGACCATCAAGCTTATGTCATCAACACGGACGAAAGTCATCTTCCAGGCACTCACTGGGTTGCCGTCTACTTCCCTCAAGAGAATTGTGTGGAATATTTTGATTCGTATGGATTACCCCCTTTGGAAGACGATATCATTGACTTTATGAGAAGAAATGCCCAGACGACACGATACAATAATGTGAAATTACAAGGCACAGATTCCATGGTGTGTGGACAATATTGTGTATATTTTCTTCATCAACGCAGTCTTGGATATCCTTTAGAACATTTAGTGACTTATTTTGATCGTCACTCTTCTAGAAACGATGAGAAAATAGATCGATGGTTTTGTGACCATTATAGTTATCTTTTGTCTTTAGCTAGGAAACGTAGTGTACATCAATGGCCTCATGACTTCCATCAATGGAAATCTCACATGATTTCACAACGTTGTCAACCTTGTCAAAAATAATTTGTTTGATGTTACTTGTTACTTGTGAGTTATGACTTGTTACTTGTTACTTGAATAAAAAATGTTGTGTTTTGAAAAAAATGTGTCTGTCGTTTGTTTTCAAAAAACACTGTGAATATATGCTCTTTGACTTCTTTCTATCCCTCATCATGACATTCGCTATCATAGCGTTCCGACACTAAAACCGAGTAGGGATGTTTTCTATCGCGTCCGCGTTTGAACCATATAAAGCGGGTGGGTCTCCAGTCTGACCATTCACTGTTGACTCGTCAACCTATGAAGATGCCTTCCAGACTAGCCCAGCTGAACGAAGCTTATGTCAATTTGCATCGTGTCAGGCTAAACCTGATACCGAAGCCTGAAGAAATAGAGAATGTTAGAATGCTCTCCACAGTCCAAGGTCTGATAGAAGAGATGTTTAGAGAGGAAATTAAAAAAGAACAAGAAGAATGGACTGAGAAATACAGACTTCAGAAGAAGCAGAGAGAAGAACAACAACAACAGCAGCAGCAGCAGCAGCAGCAGCAGCAGCAAGAACCAGACAGAGGTTTTGTGGACTGTCGAGTAGACACCAAAGAATTCTCTTTCTCTTTTCGCAGAAGCAGACCGTATCCAATAGGAAAGCCTACTACCAGACGGGGACGCAATCTTAGACAGTAAAAAAGATTGCCATTACTTCCGTGAACAAAAAAAAAACAGCCCTTTTCAGGGCTACCCAATACTCTCGAAAAGACATACTCATTCAATTTGCCAAAATTTGTCATTAGAAAATAGAAGTGTGTCTATAAGCACTTCGTTTCTTTTGTCAGTAAAACAAAATATTTGTGTGTTTGTATGTTTACAAAAAAAATAGAAGTGTGCCTATAAGCACTTCGTTTCTCTGTCTTGTCCAATTGTGTCTGCCTGTGTTTGTAAGTAAAAAGTAAAAAAGTCAACGTGAGTGCTTCTTTTAAGTCCGCGTGTTACATGTGATGGTAAATTTGAGTGCTAGGGAATGTTTACTTTCACGTCCGTGCTACAAGTATATAAATCGGTACGATCGTCAGTCTGGTTACCCACGTTGACGTAGCAACTGCAACAACAACATGAGTAGACTCACAAAACTAATAGAACTCCAGATGCACCTGGAGCATGTCAGGCGTCTCCTGGATGAACTGACTATGGAGGCGCTTGCAGAAAGTGACAAACTTAAGGAAGAGGAGGAGAAGAAGAAGAAAGAAGAGGAGAAGGAAAAGAAGCGAGGGATACTACCTCACCTCATGCTGAGACCTCAGTGTGAGGTCAAACCTGAGGTGAGGACGCCTACACAATCACTACCAACACCGCAGCCACTACCAGTACCACAACGACCGAGAGCTGCTGTCCCTCAAATTGAAAATTGGGAGGAGGAATTGGAAAGGCAGAGGCAAGAGTGGGAGCCTCGACGTCAGCATCCCAGGGTGATAAATAGAAGAAGAAGAAGGGAACAAGTATTCACTATCCCTCAAACTGAGGAGTGGGATAGTGAAGCAAATCAACCTCCCTCTGCGCTCCCAACCACACGCATCAATTGGGAGCAGGATTGGAGCCGGCGATGCGTGTGTGGTGCCCGCCCTGGGAGATGTCACCATTAGCCAGGTGCATCTGAAGTTTAAAAAAACAGCCCTTCTCAGGGCTAACCAGATCTCTAGAAAAGAGAACTTATTCAATTTGCCAATTCGTGTGAATGTAGTGTAGTGTGACTATAAACACTCACTCTTTACTGATGTGTGTGTGTGTGTGTGTGTGTGTGTGTGTGTGTGTGTGTGTGTGTGTGTGTGTGTGTGTGTGTTTGCATGCGCGTTCGTTGGTGTGAATAGTATATGGGGTGTGTTTTTCTTCTCTTCCTTCGTTGGTGTGATAGTATATTGTGTGTTTTATGCTTGCTCGTTCGTTGGTGAGGATAGTATAGTGTGTGTTTTATGCTTGCTCGTTCGTTGGTGAGGATAGTATAGTGTGTGTTTTATGCTTGCTCGTTCGTTGGTGAGGATAGTATAGTGTGTGTTTTATGCTTGCTCGTTCGTTGGTGAGATAGATAGTATAGTGTGTGTTTTATGCTTGCTCGTTCGTTGGTGAGAATAGTATATAATATTCCCGATTGTGTGGATGGTATGTTTGTGTGTTTTATGCTTGCTCGTTCGTTGGTGAGGATAGTATATAATATGTTTTTTTCTCATCCCGATTGTGTGGATGGTATGTTTGTGTGTTTTATGTTTGCTCGTTCGTTGGTGAGGATAGTATATGGTGTGTTTTATGCTTGCTCGTTCGTTGGTGAGATAGTATAGTGTGTGTTTTATGCTTGCTCGTTCGTTGGTGAGGATAGTATAGTGTGTGTTTTATGCTTGCTCGTTCGTTGGTGAGGATAGTATAGTGTGTGTTTTATGCTTGCTCGTTCGTTGGTGAGGATAGTATAGTGTGTGTTTTATGCTTGCTCGTTCGCTGGTGAGGATAGTATAGTGTGTGTTTTATGCTTGCTCGTTCGTTGGTGAGGATAGTATAGTGTGTGTTTTATGCTTGCTCGTTCGTTGGTGAGGATAGTATAGTGTGTGTTTTATGCTTGCTCGTTCGTTGGTAAGGATAGTATATCATATGTGAAGTGAGTGCAAGGTATGTTTTCCTTCACGTCCGTGCTTGAAGTATATAAAAGCATAGCGTTCGTCATTCGCGCCATTCTACACAGAATAAAAAATGACTGGCAGCATAGAATTATTTAACAAGTTAACAGATAGTTGGTGGTGGATCATGGATGGAGCCTACGTGCTGGACAGACTTGACAAAGAATGGAAGTTCCCAGGTAGCCTAGACTTGGTGAACAGTTTGAAAGCAGCAAGTTATCATTTGCAAATGATAACAATAGAAGAAGCGGATAAGTTGAGAGGAATCATCAATCCTAAATACTTCAGAGTGGGAACCTTAAAGCAGGTTCTGGATACTGTGATCCAAGTGAAATGTTTTTTGGAAGACATCTTCCATTTAATGGAGTGGCCTTTTGTCAAAAAAGGCTTAGATAATATCAAGAAAGGCGAAGACCTAATGAGAAAAGTACTGGAAGAAGAAGTAAAGAAGATCAAGGAAACGTGGAAGAAAGAAAGAAAGGACAAAGAAAACCAAAAAAAGAAAGAAGAGTTTGAGAAATTGAACAACAATTGGATGAAAGTGCAAGACAAATTCAGAGCTCTCGGACATCCTGACTGGATGCCCGAAGAAGAAAAGAAAAAGAAGAAAGGAATTTTTGCCAAAGTGAGAACATGGTGGAAGAAGTGGAGACAATAGAAGAAGAAGACAAAGGCCCTTTTCAGGGCCACTTCCAATACCTCGAAAAGATCTTAATTTTCATTTGGTCTCCCCCTAAACGAATATATATGTATATATATATAAAACCCTTCCTCTACTAAAAAAAGAAACATGCCACCTGTCGCTTATCGCTCTACAAACCCCCAGTCTCCTAGTCACCGCTCTACAAAAATTTCCATTGACGCTATACAGGCCCAGGGTGTTGACCTACTTTCTTGACGCTATACTGGCCCAGGGTGTTGACCTACTTTCTTGACGCTATACTGGCCCAGGGGGGGGTCTGTAATGCTAATTCCCATTGACGCTACGGTAACCCACTATACTACTGATGCTGACCTGTCTTGAATGTAATCGACGTCGGGGCGCTGGTTATGTAATTGTATGTGGTGATAATTGTGTGTCTTTAGGAATTACCTGTAATTGTTCACGTACAAATCCACGTTGAGGGGCTCTCGAATCTAGTCTGTAGATTGGAGGTCTACCAGTAGATCTAACTACACTAGAAATTGTATGTGTAGTCACACTCCATATAGGATCAGTTGCTCTTTTTTTACCACCTTCAAGTTCGCCAGGTTCGTATAAATATCTTACAGTTACATTACCTAATACTGGTTGATGTTGATGTCTGTCATCGCTACGGGGTATATATTTTTTTGTGATCGCATTAGAAGGTTTCATGGAAGTTGAACGAGTAATTTCATTATTTAATGCAGCTATCACACTTGGTAACCTTGCAACCCATTCACGAGATCGCTCACCAGATTTAAAGTTAGTAGATATTTCTTTTGCATATTGGTATCCAAATAACCGCTCGGCAAGTGTTCGATTAAATCGTTCAACAATTGCCTGATCACGATGAATTTCAGTATGTCCTCGTCTGATTTTAACGTTATGTTTCTTCATCAAAGATAATACTACTCCTAGAAATTCTTTGCCAGGATCAACCTGTAATAACTGTGGCCATCGCAAAGGTCCTCGCTGATAAATTCGTTCAAACGCAGACGAAACTTCAAACGCTGTCTTTGTTGATAATGGTTCAGCTTCTTTGTATCTACTTGCAACGTCAACGACAGTTAATGCGTATTTGTATGTGCGTGACTGACGTTTACCAATTTTAATGGTATCGTGTGGTAAAAATAAAATATCTGCTTGATGAACCCCATTAGGGACGCTGACATCAAAATGTGCATATTGAATTTTTTTAGGTGGTGGTAGATAAATTTGCCATATTGCCTGTCGTGCTAACCACGCTGCAGCAACAGAACGTGAAACTTTTGCTGCTTCAGATAATTTACTAATAGCTGATTTGCCTCTCCAATATCCTCTTGGGCTATAATAAATGGATTCCATTATAATATTTATATAATTAATTACCAGCCCCTAGCATTATTTTACCTTTCATGGCAGATTTTACTAGAAAAGTAGCTAATTTATCTCTGACAGATTTATTAGGTATAGAATTTAATGCATGAATCAATTTTACATCTGCGAGATGCCTTTGTTGTAAATCTTTACTTTTATACGCAACATCATGAACATGACACGCTTGATCAATCTTATTTACTGGATACTCTCCTGGTCTTGGTTGATCTTGATCATCAAGTCGGATGTCAAGTCGGGTTCCAGGACCACAATAATTATATCCTGGTAAGTGTTTCTCACCGGCATATTTAGCCCACGGAGTTCCTGGTAATTTTCCTAATAAAGCGGCTATATCTCCACCTGTCTTTGTACCTGACTTTGTCAGGGAATCAGACATGGAGATAAATTTATATTTTTTCGTGCCGCATTTTACACATTTACCTGTTAATGCGCGTCGTTTATTTTTTGTTATTATTGTTGTCAGTCCAGTAGTGGGTGTAGATAATCTACATCGAACACAATATAGACTCATGTTATTAATAATATGGATATAATTGATTTTTCGGCGACACGAAAACAGGAACCGGTAAAGCATCATCCAGCATTACCAAATTCGATAAGGATGATTATAATAGGTCCATCTGGATCGGGTAAAACACAACTATTATTAAATTTAATAATGCGATGGTTAAAATGGAGTAAATTGTATTTAGTAGCACCATCCGTAGATGATCAACACTGTTACGAAGTACTTAAAGATTTTAATGAAAAAGTGAAATCAGTTAATAAAGACGGAGACGATGTTGTTGACTTTATCACCGATATTGATGAAGCCCCATCTGTAGATGACCTAAATGGATTTATTAATAATTTAGTGGTGTACGATGATATTATGTTGGACAGACAAACAAATCCGGCTAGAATATTTTCTCGAGGTAGACACAAGAATACAGATGTTATATACGTCACACAAAGATATACACAAATACCTAAAGTGATCAGAGACAACTGCAATATTTTGGTTGTGTTTAATGGAGTAGATAATTATACTTTACAGAATATTTATTATACTTGGTGTTCAGGGGATATGGATATGACGAAATTCAGAAACTTTTTTGCTCAAGCACAAGCTGTTCCGTTTGGATTTATTACAATAAATCACATGATCCAAGATCCAGATATCGTATAGGTCTAGATAAAATCTTTGGTTAATCTGTGATTAACTCTGCTCCTCCTCTGCTAGAGAATTATTTCCCCTTTCTATGTATGTCTGTATGTATGCATGTTTGTCTGTATTTTAATTTATCAAAAATAATCAGTAGATCCTAGCGGTTACCCTTCAATGGGGCCCCTCGATAGCCTGTGTGACTTTCATGGGGTCCTTACATTGTCGTTCTCTCTTATGACGTATTATGCGGCACGCCCATGTTCTGTTTCTTTTGGCTAACACCCTTTCTGGATGTTTATTTGGGGGTTCTTCCATGGGGCAGAGAGCTCAAGGCATGCTACTGATTATTTTAGGGGGGGCAAATTTGCATAGACACACCTCCCGGCGAATTTCTAATTGACGAAAGTGAAATATTAGCAATTCAGAAGGCTGTCTAGGCATTGCGATTTCGATAAAACCCCCACGAAACCCCGGGGTAGAATTCCAAAATGGAATCCGACCACGAGATACGTGGTGGTTTATCGAAATCTCAGGGGATGCCTCCCCCCCCCCCCACTTATTAAAAGACGTGGGCGACCCGGGGACCCGAACCCATCTCGGCGAGATCTAGGGTCGAACCGCAAACATCAGTATTAAAGTTTTCAACAACTTTAACATTGAGCTAACGAACTCGACTACGGATATACGTTTTAGAAATTATTATATGTGATTATTGTGCAATAGCATTTGATGTCTGATTTTACAAATAAATAAATATTTATAATTTTATTAAGATATTTTGCCATTATATGTATGAACCGATTAAAATGTATTATATTTAAAATTAAAACACGGAAATAAAATGCACACAAATACCTATCTCCGGGGAGATATCCGCGGCGATAAACACAGCTATTGTTTGAACTACCACACATGTCCTTGAAAAATCGGTACGCATACCTATCTCAGTATATGTATGTATGACTCACTTCATGTATATACATGCAATAGTTGATCTGGATAAATTCATAGCAGCAGGAAGGGTGAATGACAAAAATTGAGTAACCCGGTAAGTAAACTAAACGCATTAAAGCAAAAGTCAAAAATAAAATAACAAAGGTGAGCTAACCCAAACGATTTATTATTCGTTTTTCAAACTAAAAGGTAATAATATAGTTAGAAGGCTCGGTTTATCGTTTTGACCCTTATTTTTTGTTATTTATTTTTACTGAACGGTTCAGGCAAAAAGTTGTAGGGTTCACCCTTCCTGCTGCTCACATATATATATATATATATATATATATATATATATATATATATATATATATATATATATATATATATATATATATATATATATATATATAACGATAACACTATCACATTAGCTGTAGCACTTTATGAGTTTAGACCTGCCCTTGGGCATAACTCCACCCCCACCCCTCTCGCGCTGGGTTCCATTAAGGTTCTTTTACGTCATGTATACATTATAATGAAGTACAATACCAAATGTGATCATAGATGGAGTTCATATAACGTTATAAGGTATAATATCTTCAGTCAAAGGTCCGGCATACACAATCCAAAACGTTTCTCGTTTACTTATCTTTTGAAGACAAGAAACCAGATCTCATGACTTTCCTTCAAGCGGTTTGGGTGGAGTCCAGGTTTGAGGTGAAAATGAGTGACGGAAGGAGGGACGCATGAACACATTTACTGATTGACTTGAGGACCGATCTCTGCCCTCTAAACACACGTTGAACATAGCCATATTCACGTTTCCATTTAGCAAATATACAGGTATATCTTTGCAAATGTAGGACACACACACACACACACACACACACACACACACACACACACACACACACACACACTTAACTTGGGATCAGTATAATATACGCAATTGCATGCGTCTTGCCTATGTTGGAGTTCATTCTTCCTTCCTGAGTTTGAATCATGAGTTTGAATGTACTTTAACCCAGGGTACAATCTGCAGAAGTCCAACACCTCATCAATGTTATGGAGATGCACAACAGAACGAACTGCAGCAAGGCAGCGTAAATTTAATTATTGTGTCTTTTCATAGTTTACCTTGATCGTGTTATTGAAATGTCAAATAGATATAGAGAAGTATGTTTGTGCAGTTAGAAGAAACAAATCCTGTGATAAACCAAGTCGAGAAGGGAGAGACAGGGTTTACCCTAGCTAAGATCAAGTTCTTTAAATTACTTGCTGGTCACTTCAGACCATTTTTGACTGCTTACCAAATAGACAAACCAATTATTTGCTTCCTAGTCAGTGATCCATCATTCATATTGTGAGTTCTCTTGAGAAAATGTTATAAAGCACGGTGCGCTTGCAGCTTGTACAACACCTGAAAAGCTTAAACGCTTAGATGTTGAAAATAAGGACATGTGTATAGTCTACAATAATATTGAAGTGGGACTCTTAACAGTAAAGGCACTGAAAAAACATAGGGTGTCAGTGAATGTACTCGAATGTGCTGATGTGCCACCAGTCTTGATGTATCACAATGGCATTGTCCAGAACTCATTTGAAAAAAATTCACAATAATCACAGAATATTATTTTAGTCCAGCGTCAAAGAGTACTTTGTAATTCCAATGAATAATCCAATCAAATGGTTTCCTCTCATATTATCTCTAAACACAATATTAAACACTATATGCTGATATTAAAACAAAACCATAGGAATTAAGAATGAATTGATTGATCATTCTCGTCTTTATATATACCCTTAAGGCTCAACATTGCAATATTATCCTACTCGATCCATGTCGCAATACTTCCTATGTGACTGATGTCACAAAAAACACGTCTCAACAGAACCCACCTATGACTGAACCAGCCAGTATGAAATCACCCCAAACTTGTACACAGACGCATTATTACAATTAATTTCAAAACTTGCAAGCACCTATTTATAGCTCATATACAATATACAGTGATGCACCAAAAGTAACAAACACAATATAGATATACACAATACCTCGCCTAATAAAGAAAAAGAAATATGTATGGAATAAAGCGTTCTTTTATATATTAGTCAAATGTGATATGAAAATATAATAATAAAGTTACACGGAAAAATGTCTTATGAATCACACGAAATATATACAAAAAAAGCAATATAGAATTTCTATATTCGTGAAAGTGCATCTGCGATCAGGTTATCTTTTCCCTAGATTTGCCTAATAACAATGTTGTATCCCTGCAACACCAATAATTAGAGAAGGAGCTGAATTAACATACATTTCAAAGTATTGCAAAGCCAATATTAAAGCCAAGCACTCCTTCTCGATCGTGGAATAATTTCTCCGGTGCTTGTTTATTTTTTTTTTTTAGAGAAATAGCACACTGTATGATCCACATCTTTTTCGTCTTCTTGAATTAATATGCCACCAATCCCTACACCACTTGCGTCGACAGACATTTCAAACGGCTGGTTGAAATCTAGAGCTGAAAGAAATGCACTATTATGTGTGACCTTTAATTTATCAAAAGCTTCCTGACATTTATTAGACCAACAAAACTTGTTTTTCTTACTTAACAAATTTGTCAGGGGTTAAGCAGTTATAGAAAAATGGAAGTAAAATTTCCTATAATATCCAGTGGTTCCCAATATTCGAGTTTGCTTTTACTGATGGGCAATAGGAATTCAGAGACTGCCGTAATCTTAACTTCTACCGGTTTAGCTTCATCATGTCCCATAATATTTGCTAAAACTGTAACACAAGCTCGGCAAAACTCACTTTTACTGAAATTGATTGTCATCTTAGCATCACTCAATCGATCAAAGAATTTAATAATGGTTTCCAGGTGATCTTTCCTGGTACCTTTGTATATAATGACGCCATCGATGTAAGCATCACAGCCATTAATTCCAGATATTATCATGTTCATAAAGTACCGGAATGTTGACGGAGAATTTTTCATACCGAACTTTATATTAATAAAGTCCATCTGGAGCTGCAAATACCGAAATTTATTTTGCTCTTTCTGTAAGTGGAATCTGCCAGAATCCTTTCAAAAGGCTGCATTTGGTGACATATTTTGCAATTCCAATTTTGTCAATGCAGTCATCAGTTCTTGGTATTGGAAATGAATCGGTTTCGGTGACACTGTTTACTTTTCTGTAGTCAGTGCACATACGAAAAGTATTATCTGCTTTTGGCACTAGAATACACGGTGAACTCTAATTACATTTACTCTGTTCGATGAAGTCATTCTCCAGCAAATATTAAATTTCCTTTTTCAAACATTACTGCTTGAGAGGATTAATCCTGTAGGGATGCTGTTTCACAGGTGTAGAGTATACAATTTCAACGTTATGGTAGATTGTTTTTGTTCGTATTGGAACATCTGGAAATAAGTGCTCGTATTCACATAATAGCTGTTTCAATTCACTCTTCTCTAATGGCTGTAGATGTAAAAGCTTCTGGTCCAGATTCTCTTATTATCGTTTAAATCCTCCCTGTGTGGTACAGGTACAACTAAACTGATTAAATGATTAACAGAGTTACCTCTATCAAGATACTCCTTTAACGTATTTATATAGCAGAGTTGTTTCTGTTTTCACCTCCCAGGAGTATTGATGATATACTTTAAGTCAATTACTTTATTTTGAACTGTATAAGTACCGTAACACAACACGGTTAGGGCAAAATAGGCAGAACTCTATCACCAGGCTGAAAGCTCCTTCGTTTTGTATTTCTGTCACACCTTAACTATATTTTTGATTGAGTAACTTGCAGATTATTTCTTGTTATTTCACAAGCCTTTGACAACTTGTATTTGAAATAAGAAACATAATCAAGAAGATTAATCTCTGCATTTTCGGTTGAAAGAAGTTTCTCTTTTAATACCAGTATGTCCAAAAACTAGTTCAAAATGACTAAAGCCTACCATTTGACAAGTATGACAAGATCTACAGTATTTGGAAACCTCCCTTTTAATCTTCGATCAATAGAAATGATTCAATATATTATGATAAGTCTCACTGACTCGTAAATAACCAGCAACAGGAGTTTCATGGACTAGACTAAGAATTTCCTGTTGAACAACAACACTAGAAACAATAAGCACGATATATATATATATATATATATATATATATATCTATATATATATATATATATATATATATATATATATATATATATATATATAAAACCTTAAGAATGATATATAGCGTTAAGAGACAGTTTACTAGTAAAGAATTCACGAAACAATCAATACCGCAAGTATTTACCTAGCACACCGCTTCTAACGTAATTAAAGCTGTGATAAGGACACCACATATCATTCAACTACATACCTCACGGAGGTAACCATTTAATATCAAATCTTTGTTTAAAAACAGTTATCATTGCTGGGTGTAATTCTATGCGTTTACGTGGTTTTTCAAACAGCAAATATAACACGTGAAAATTCGTTCATTATTCCTACGCCCTGGTGGCGGTATATCGCGATACACTATGTTCATCCATCTGCCTGTGATACTGAAGATTTCCCCAAAACCGATGGGTGGAATTTCGCGAAACTGTGTAGTTGCATTATGGGGGGTTATCCTTCGCTTTCGATCGTGGTGAACCTGGGAGGGTGGTGGAAAGTGAGATGTGCCAAAAATTCAATTATTTTGACACTGTCAAATATTTTCCGATCAAATTCAATAAATGCAGTCATTGCAGGAAGACACATATACGTATGACTTACTTTGTGTTAACACCGTGGGATATCTGCCTGGAAATGGGGATGAATGACGTGGGTACAGGTGTGAAAGAAGGGCTGCAATAATCAATTATAAAGCGTGGTGATTTCATTTGCTCTAAATTAGTGGTAACAGAGTTGCTTAAAAACTTACCGCAAGCAAAGATAGTGATGTACAAGTTCTAATCAACTACCATATCACTTTGCCCCTCGTACAGTTAATAATAGTCAATAGCGGGAATGGATTGTGAACATGTTAACGCTAAGTGCGAAAGTTACATGAAGCTGGAACATGAAGAGATTGTACATATGTAATAGCAGCAGACTTTGCAAAAGGTACACGATGAGCAAATTTTAAAAATTAAAAACCAAACAAAAATGCAAACGATAGTTTAAGGTGCAATTATTACGCTTCATAACATTAAAATATATTCTACAACTGGCATTTTTGTTTGTTCCGTGACAAGGAAATTTCTTTTCGCTCATAACGCACAATTAATGAAGTCCAGGGAGAAATTTTTGCGAAATACTTTTTGAATGAGATTAATTTTTATCTTGTTTCTTTTCAAATATCAAGGACAGTATAGCTTATTAAGAATAATGTGCACGGCTTTCGATTTTACTATCTGTTCATAAATTTAATTTAAATGGCTAGAAAATAATACTCTTAGTTACGTTTCGAATAAAATTATAAATTATGTATTATATTTTTTTAAAATGGACCTTCCATATACAATACGCCAGACATAACATTTCAGATGAGAAGGTCTTGTATAATTCGACTTTATAATATAGAAAGTGATATGCAGACTTCTCGTTCTTACCTAAAATGATCATTGAGGTTGCCGTGGGGTTATTGAAAGGAAAATAGTTTAGAAATCGTTACACATAGAATCATTCTGCATGTTTAACTTTTTTACACTTTGGTTTTATACTAAAATATTTAAATTTTAATTTTGCTTTTAATCTACAGATATTTTCCTAATCTTAACGGACTACTATGAAAATACACTGTTCACTAATAACAGATAATACGACAGAATATAAAGTCCGTACAGTAATAAACTAAGCTTCAAAGATTTGTAGAATCTGTGGATTTGTCAAAATTGGGTGATACATGTGCGCGAGCGAAGGAAAGACTAACTAACGGAAGGACGGACGTACAGACATTACCTTTCACTTACAAAAGCTGTGCTTATACATTTCGTCCTGAAGCCCTGAAGAAAACCTATAGCATGTAGTCAATTTAATTACGGACGAATATATGGCAGGGTAAAAATAAATTATGTGTACTTGTATATATAAGTCCCTCGTTTTTAATAGCTACCGTATTGCCATATTAACATCGTTTCTTGACATTTTGATGCGGCTTTGCAACTCAGACGGAATAAATACACGTATCCTTCTTTTCTATACATTATATGACCAAAAGAATTATTTTGTTTCAAAGTGTAACGTCACATATGATAACAGCTATGTTACAACCAGTGGGGCACATAATAAGACAATTTGCCCTTCAAAGCCTACTCTATTTACTATTTCATTATATCGTACCTTATAGTTTCTTTCTTTATAGTATAAACAGCTGATAACCACATTTCCTAGAGAGGCTCTGAAAGGCAATTTGCCACAGTGTCTACATACTTAAGGACTAATTAGGAGTCCAAAGGTTAATATCACAAGGGTCAAAATTTCCGATTTTAAAATCAGTAACAACTTGAAAACAATGTAAAAACACAGATACGAAACACATGTTTGCGGTACCTTGCTAAATCTAACTGTCCAAAGGTCTTTGATTCAGAAATAAACAACACAACCAGCTGTGATTGGGGCATTATGTAAGAGTTTTAGTTTATATCAGTGTGAAAATGTTGAGTCTATTGGCTACATGTGAGAGGAAGTTATTTTGTATCAAGATCAAATTTTGTATTTATGATTCTTAAATGTGATACAAATAAGTGAAACGTATCTCCTGTGACAATGCTGCGGATCGTACATTAGTTTGCTCTCCGCAAGGCTAATATCTTTATCGCTAACATATTGTGATGTGTCAGCTGCATATATAGACACTGTGGAATGTGTCAACCATTTTAGGAACAAGAGCGGGCGTAAAATTGAACCATGTAGTACTCCAATGGAAATATCACTAAAATCCTCGAGAGTATCTCTCGGACACACAGCTTGTAACCATCAGAATGAGGTTTTTGCAACAATATATGTACATAATTTATGTAGTAAAACGGTATGATTAATAGTACTTCAAAGTATACGTAAATTTAAGAATAAAACTCCAGGTAATTCCCCATCATCCATATTTTTAAAGTAGTGATCAAGTAAGCAAGTGTATTTTGCAAGAATAATTTGGACAGAGGCCAGACTGACAGAAGGTAGTCAAATTATTTTGATAAAAAACAAAAAGAAATGAATTGAAAACATGTCTTTCTATAATTTTGCTAACAATTATTGAAACTCGATTTGTCTCCTAACGTAAGAAGGGGAGTAACTCTAGCGTTTTTCCATTCGTCTACAAAAGATTTGTACATTTGGACATATGAAATAATGTCAGTTTTTGTAACAATGCGGTTAATTGACAGCTGTAAGAGCTTTAACGAGAAATCATCATAGCCAATCGTTTGGAATTAGACATAATTGTAATACCATTTTGTAAAAGAAATCCTCAGTAATATTTGCTTTCTGAAAGAAAGTTTGCTTTCAAATACGTTCAATAGTTGGTAGGGATCAATTAACCTCCCACTGATATTTACACAAAACAACAGATGAAATAATTGAAATTATTTGCAACTTCAATAAAGTCAATCACGACTTCGCCATCAACAGTAAGAAAGTTAGTCGATGAATATGAACTAATAATAATAATAATAATAATAATAATAAGAAGAAGAAGAAGAAGAAGAAAATTTTAATTTCGGAGGATAACACATTTGTTTCTGAATCAACCACTTTTACATCAAGTCCTTAAAAACTGAATATCGAAACTATAAATGGAATGTACATGTACATATGGATGTACTTGGATGAAGGTGGAAAATCTTTAAAAAATCTCCACATTTCTTTAGTTCGTTTGATGACTATTTAACAGTTTTATCTTAATAGTCTCTTTTTGGATCTGTAGTTTTATAAGAACCATTTTTCTAAAGCTCCATATATAGTCCAATGTTCTATGCATGTAATTTTTTTTTTTTTTTTTTTTTTTTTTGCTTTCTTGAATATGAAATTCCTAGTATTCAGGATGCTAAGATGTCACTTTCTCCGAGTCAGATCAATTATATGTCCTTTGTAAAGTAAATGCTGCTCAATTATATGAAATAATGCATTGAATGATAACTATGCATCATTTATATCAACATAAATCTTTACTGAATGACAAGGAACTTGCATTAACTCTTCCTTCAACTTTTTGTTCATCTAAGTTTTTGAAATCGCTCTATTTAATATTTCTGTGAGTATTTTGCTTAATATTGTTCCTTTTCTTAACTGTACTATATAACTATATAACTAAAAATATGATGATCACTAATAACACAAGAGTCAGTCTGCATATGAAAGTCGGAAATGTATATAAGTTCAATTAATGTGATTGTGTCCTTCGTTTCACGAGTTGGCTTTATAATTAGTTCATAGATTCGATTAATTTTCATCGTATCTTTGAATCTGGACCTTTTAAATAAATCAAAATTGAAATCCAGGATCACATTTAGATTATCAGATTGGTATCTCACTCTTCCATCACCGATTCAAAAGTTTCATACCATTCCATACAAGTGTTGGTGGGTCTACAAACAGTTACATATAAGATAATGGATACGTTTATTCAGTTTACTTCTACTACCATCAGTTGATATTATCGTGGTATTCATACTAAGACTGGAACTAACATACCATAACATCACCTCCAGGACGATTTCGAATCCATTGATTCTTACTTTAGCATCGTCATTAGTAAAATATATGGATTAATCTTAGAGCGAGAGAACATAACATCTTTCAGTATGTAAATATTTATCACAGAAGATTGTTTACAAACATAATCAACAAGCATATAATGGAAGGTGAAGTAAAATGTTTGTTTGATATACTAGATACAAAATATACTAGGAAATTGGTTGTGATATAAATTGGGGGGGGGGGTTGTATGTATAAATTATTTAACGCTCCATATAGATTGATATATATCAATAAGATGAGACTGATGCATAGATTTACGAGTTTGAAAGCAAAATAAACTATCTTGACTTAATGGGAAAATGACATTTTAAATTTTAAATTTCCTTGTTTCTTTTTTTAAAAAAGTGCAGTATAATATATTATAACACCCGTCCTCAAGAAAATCCGATTAGACCACAGAAATATGGTCTTTACAATATCAAAATTAATTTCATAAATGTCCAATAACTTAATCTGAGAAATAATTAAATATTTATGTCGCTTGAGAAACAGTACACGCCTTTTAAAACCATTTAAAATTACAGAAAGAGAAAGGGATAGTCATGTAGATGTGCCAATTGTATTTGATGGTAGAAATATCAAAATGAATATTGTTTCAAGTAAACATTTTTCATAAGAAGTGTTCGGATTGTTTTTATTCTGAACTATCTTTACAAGAACACAAAAGATTATACAGGCAAATAGTTAACGCAGCAGACATAAAATCGTTGAAAAGGATTCGTTAGCTCAATTTAGAAACGTCCACTATGAATAGTTCCGTTTGTTATATTTTATGACTTTGAGAGTGTTATGGAATCAATTCCGGCTGTAAACAGAACCAGAATTAACCAGTGACCAGAAAACACAAAACACATACCAACTGGATTTTATCTTTACACTAAATCAATTCATAAGAACTATGAACAACTAGTTTATAGAAGAGCTGGAGGTAGTTGTGTGTCGGGTGCATACCCTGCTGCTGTTGAAGCACAAACATGCAATTTTGCCCTGCTTCCTAGGTCCTTAGCAGATAATATAGCACGGCCTAGCGGATCTTAGCAAATGCACGCTCTATCTGTATGCCTCTATAGACCATACTTAGTCGGTGGCGCGTTGCTGTCGGATTGCAGCTCTCCCTGTGCATACAGGCACTGTGCCAAGGTATCTGAGTTTAGGCGTTCGTCTTCCTGGCCGATCGGCCGCTTCGCAGACGACGCATTCGTAGCCTGAATCGCGGTTTTACTATTGGCATCAATAGGTCTCTCGTCTGTTAAACGTTTTACCTTGCCATTTAGGGCTGCCACAGCAGCAGACAGCATACAAACCCACTCAGTGTACTACATTTTGGAGTCTAGTTCTCGAAAAGCAACATCTTCTAGGTATACTGGTGCCTAAATCTCGGCTAGGCCACGGTTGACCCCTTCCACAATGCCTTGAAACTCCTTCCCATTCTTGGCCAAAAGCTCCTACACGGCACCCATAAACTCCCGGGATCAAGCTGCAGCAGGTTGGGTCACTTTAGCTGACAAGCATGTAGAACTCCAAGTGGTCGGCACCTTCGGAAGCCTCGTTTGTTTACAAGGACTCGGCCACCTTGTAACACTGGCGACATCGACCACGGTCAGTGCATACCTATCTGTATATGGCCCAACCTTGCCGTACTGCAGAAACATGAGGATGGCCTTGTGCAACTAGTTAGGTGCTGAAACAAAACACCGTGGCCCTAGAATTTTGTATAGTGTCGGTGGGTAAAGTGCCTCTTGAGTGAATTCCTGGGAAATATTTTCGGACTTTAGCAGCTTCTGTAAGCTTTCCGATATCTTCCATGCTCTTCAAGTAACCTCGCGGGTTATATTATATTGCTGAAAGCTTAGCATCAATCGCGTTTTCGTGGTTGTTTCCTCAGCTATTGGTCTGGAGACCAGTATCTATCGTTACAATTTGTCAGTGCAAAAGAATGCCTGCACTTTCTGGTTTAAAATATTGATAGGCCCCGTAGCCCACAGCGCAAATTCTCGGCAATAAATATTAATTCGTGTGTTTGGTGCTCAGGGTAGGTCATGTAAATGTTAGAAAGCTTGGGGTCATCGCCAAATTGTTTAGCATTGCCTGTTCTTTCGCCAGTAATCATTTAGTACTGGCTCAGAGATTCACTGTCCTCTTGATAAGCCCTTTTGGCATGCTGCTTGGCGAGCGGACTCTCATTGAGGTTATATAAATGGAAGGTGTACTTGCTATTGAACTCAGACAACTCAGCTAGAAATTGCTCCATAGCTTTGTCACAGCGAATGTGTTCCTCGTCGACCCCTTCTTTATCTAACTTAGGGATAGAAGAGGACGGTTGAGTCAGAGAACCCACAGGGGTTAACGATTGCCAAGTGAACCATCACACACACGGCGGCGACCATTAGGCAGCTGTGACGATATTAGCAGGAACAATGTCCTGTTTAATTAGCATGTCGTGTGCCCAAAAGTGCAGCACTGTGACGGTTAATACTTTTGTTGTACCTTCAAAATAGAGGTGGCCAAGGTCGGCCGGTCTCATGTTAACAAGCGCTTAACAATCATCCTATACCCATCCTCATGGCGGCTGCCCAATGCTGCTCCACAGTAAAGGTTTCAGAGGTCACTGGGGTAGGGTGGTGTAGGCATCTTGCGTTTCCACACTATTATCCCACATGAGAAGGGTCGGGTATGTGTCTAATAATGGCTGTTGGCACATTTGCAGCGACGAGAAAAGAGTACGAGAGACCTGCCGCCAGAGCAAGACAGACCCACGGAACACAAGATGACATCGCATGCAAGCATTTGCGCAGCCATCGTAGCGCCTGTGTATAATCGAGCAGTGTGAGTGTAGGTTTATTTCTTAGCCTGTCATTGTTTCATCATAGCAGCAGGTCTCGCACCAGCAGCCAGCTCTACCTGGGTGTTTAACCTTAGTCACTTGTATCACTTTCTCAGATTGTTGAGCTGACATATATAGTTTAGTATCCGATGGCACATCCGTCCTTGGTTGCGCTTAGGGTTCCGGTGTAATAATCATCATTTGTTGGCTAGTATTTTTGTACTTTCCTTTCCTTGTCGATAAGAGGGTTGTAAAATGCCTAGAATTGCGTTCGAAATCGGCGCTCAAAGAGCATAACTATTGCCTTCATTCTGTTTGCTGTCGTGTTCAGGTTAACGTTTCACGTGCTGCTGTCCCTCTTGTTCACCACAACCCTGCAAAGGCGCGGCATTCGCGTGTCTCTTACTCATGATCCTGCAGATTACACAAGAAAGGTGGCAATCCTGTGTGTGTCACGACGTCAAACATCAGATAAATGCCACTGATGGTGTAGCTGACTCATTTGTTAACGCTTTGGTGTTGTCTTTACACCTCATCTTAAATATCAGGCGGTCTGAGAGCGCAAACAGGTAGGATGACATGAAGCCAATTTAGCAGCTCGAAGTCGAGCGACACAAAGAAGCGGCTTATGAACGGCTCCGTTGGGTGGCGGCAGCCGGATAGCCTGTTCCGACACGTATAGCGGCAGTGTCCGCGTTGGTATACCGTGATGAGCGGAGTAAGTATGCTCTTTTTCCGTCAGTCAAAGATTCTGGTAGACACCACAGACATCACCATCGTCAATGCTGGCGAAATCGTTTCCTTCGAGCTTTATACTGAAGGTTTTACAAAGGCGCGGCCAATGTTTCCCATGATTGTGTGGTTGGCGTCAGCCGGCGTTGTTGAGACACTCGTTGGGGCAATTGTGAACGCCCCTGAAAAGTACTACCACATTCGAGAGACGGACAAACGCTCCTGTAGAAAATTTAGAACCATGGTCTACACGTACACGGTGAAGTTTAAAGATTTCAAGTCCGACGTACCACTGGAGAAAGCAGAAGAGTTCATCACCGATGTGTGGGATTCTTTGTTGACCACACTGAAACGGCAATGTCAAGCCAAAGAAGACGGTCGCTTGAGACTTTCCCTTTATAATAATAATAATAATAATAATAATAATAATAATAATAATAATAGTAATAATAATGAGGACTTTGTATAGCGCCTAATCTTTAGAAGCTCTAAGCGCTTTATAACATTTGTCAACACTTAAAAAAAACATATATAATGATATGATTACAAAAATAAAAACAAACACCACGAAATTAGAAAACAGAAAACATGCTGTAAATATTTAAGGTAAGGAAACATTCTTAGGTCTTTAACTCTATTCTTGCAGTTGAAATAGGTGAGTTTTAAGAGCGTTCTTTAATGAGATCACTGTGTCTTTGTGTCTAAGTTCAGTGGGCAATTCGTTCCACGTTGCTGGGCCTGATTTTATTTTCATAGTGGGAATAATGAGAATACGAGTGTCAGAAGAGGAGTGTAAGTATCTTGCTGGTGTGTACACATGGGTGAGGTCAGATAGGTATGTTGGACTGGAGCCCGTCAGTGAAACGTAGCACAGAGAACAAATTTTGTGTTTAATTCTGGATCGAATGGATAGCCAGTGTAGGGTACAGAGCAGGAGGGAGGCATGCTCTGATCGTGGTACTCTAACGATGATCCGAGAAGCAGTGTTTTGAACTTTTTGAAGTTTCTGGAGTAGATATTGAGACGAGTTACAATAGTCCAGTCTTCAAAGTACTAAGGAACACACAATTGTTTTAGTGGCATCAACTGAAAGATACTTGCGAATGGAGCTGATGCGTCTCAGCTCAAGATATGCAGCCTTGCATATGTTCATGACATGTTGGTGCAATGAGAGAGTACTGTCGAGAGTAATACCTAGGTTTCGTACTGACTGGGTGAATTTAATGTTGTGTTGCTAATATCTATTGTCTGAGGTAAAGGATGTGAATGAGATATTCTTTGTGTTGGAATCAGAATGGCTTCATTTTTATCATCATTCATCTGCAGCTT
The DNA here is from genome assembly GCA_016617855.1 of Megalonaias nervosa. Lineage (NCBI taxonomy): Eukaryota > Metazoa > Mollusca > Bivalvia > Unionida > Unionidae > Megalonaias > Megalonaias nervosa. The sequence goes on along the minus strand of JAECUM010018005.1, from coordinate 47,644 downwards.
CTTACATGCCATCCATGATTTCACATAGGAAATGCACCTCTCTATGTCTAGGATGGTAGCTTCAACATCAGTTGGGTGGCTAGATTTGTATAATTGGGTGTCATCAGCATACAATTGGTGAGACACTGGATGATGATCTATGACACTTGAGAGTGGCTGAGTGTATAGAATGAAGAGAACAGGACCAAGAACAGACCCCTGTGGAACACCATGCCACGACCTTTATCATTCGTGATAGAACAGATTCCGTGGAAGAAAATCAATGACAATATTCAAACGGTGGAGGATTACGATCGCATTTTAAGAGAACTGTGACCATTGAATAGTGGTCGACGAGTAGTGAGTGTTTTAGTGACTTGCTTTCTGGGATTTCGTTTACCAGCCGAATCCTTATGGACTCTTTACGAACAGTACATACCACTCAAAAAAGCATGAAAGTGGTCCCTTTGAATGCACACAAAAAACTCATTCTGCTCTCGATACTTCTCGACCTCTACAGGAAAACAAGATTCGTCAACTTTTAGGCACTGAAGATGTGTACGATGATGTGTGTGTAGCTTGTGACTTACACCCTCACTGGAAAGATGTACGTGACTGGAACAGTTGGGGTTTCGAGGCTTGGGCAAACGAAGTGGCACACTATGCCCAAGATTTGTCATCCTAACTTTAAACGTTCAGTGAAAAAAGTAACTTTTAAACCTGTGTTAGTGACAGTACCAGAAGAAGAATCACTCCCTTCAGGACAGGATAGGACCGTCATTGACATCCCCGAAAGACCATTCCAGGGGGACTCCTGTGTGACTGTGCCAAGGAGTGTAGAGACTCTAAGAACCTTACACACTGTCCCTACGATACCTCATCTTGATCAGCAAAAATGTCGTACAAAGACTTGTTTATATTCCAGTATGATCGTTTTGATGTGTCTTTTATTCATGTACTTAGCCATTTGGCTTTTATGTATTTTTGTCTTTCCTGTTGTTCACAATTAACGATTACAATAAACGTGTCCTGAAAAAAGTATAAAAACTCTTGTCTTGTCTGTCTTCGTGTCAAAAGTGATATTCCTTACAGGCCTATAGCTACCTCTACTGTCTCAACTCCCTCTTCCTCCACTTTCAAAGTCATTGAAGAACACTTAGATAGTGCCAGTTGGGAGGCCTTGTATCTTCGCCATCCCTTTAACATGCTTATTGCTGGACCTAGCGGTTCAGGCAAAACCGAATTTGTCAAACGTTTGATCGAACATAAACATCATTTGATCGATCGTCCACCTCAACGAATCGTGTGGTGTTACAAAGAGTGGTAATCGGCGTACAGCCTTCTGCGAGAAATTCAAGGCGATTCCATCGTCTTTGTGGAAGGCGTTCCTGGCGAGGAAGACGGGATCGTGTCTGACCCTAGTCAAATCCATCTGTTCATCTTCGACGACATGTTAGGAGAAGACGAAGAAGAAATTAAACTCTGGTTTACGCGCAAAGGGCATCATTGTAATGCCAGTGTCATTTACATCACCCAAAATTTGTTTCAACAAAGTAAAGCCCATCGCACCATCAGTCTCAATGCTCATTACGTGGTGTTGTTTAAAAGCCCTAGAGATAAATCGTAAGTGCAAGTCTTAGCCAAACAGTTAGGAACGAATTGGCTGACTCATGCGTACGACGATGCCACTCAAACCCCACACGCTTATTTACTCCTAGATTTAAAACCCACTACCCCCGTTTATTTGCGATTTCGTACCCATCTGTTTCACCACTGGTGCCAAGACGGAGGGCCTGTCGTGTACACGTCCACGTCGTCGACCTAACAACAACAACAACCAAAAAAAGTCTATAAAATCCTCGGTCACTTTGGGTCTGTCTCACACATCGTCAACATGACGTTCCTTCAGTCTCATTTCCCGTCAGATTGATTCGTGCCTTGTACGGCATGAGTCGCGAAAAAAATCCACAAATATGTGCTGATGTCTTAGAAGCTAGTCTCAAAGTAGTCTTACGATGGTTTACGGTGACAGCACGTCAATTACTGCAAGGCATCATTCACATTCCACATCAAACCAAATGTATTTTTGAGAGAAACAAAGTAGCCTTGACTCAACTGGCCGATCCTCGCATCGACACTTAAACCATAAAGCAAATCACTTTGAAACCTGGAGGAAGCGGTTCTCTTGGTGGTGTCATCATTCGTACCCTCTTAATTGGGATCCCAATGTTCACAAGGTCCTAACCAAGAAGAAAGCTACTCCCCGACGTACCCAGTAGAAAACGAAAAAGAGTAACGGTGTCAAGACCAGGTCACATCCACAGAAAAAGAAAAGTCCACAGAAAACAGCTTCTACCCGCAAGAGAGGTACTGCCGCCAGGACGCAACCTTACATTCGCAAACCACGACCTGTCGCAACAACGGCGACCGCGTCTCCAGTAGCCTCAGGTTATTCCACTTATCCGTTGCTGGTGATGCCTACCAAACCCGATTGGACAAGTGTCTTTCCTAATTTGATGAAACATTGGAAACCTGCGTCTCCAAAAGCTTCTGCTCCAGTGGTGAGACCCTCTTCCTCTTTAGCTCACAAAGTACCTGCTCCCAAAATCAAAGTCCAAGAGAGATCGGGTGCACTAAAGAGTTTACTGGATTTGTCCAAGCAAGAACTGTCCCGACTGAGTCCGTTGCGAACCCCTCCACGACGTGTGATGCCTGCCATGAAAATGACACGACGAGCCGACAATCAGTGGCGACGCATTCCAGTATAAAAAAGACCTGAGACAAACGATAGGGATCAGTGTTTTTGTGCTCCTGAACGCCCATACATGTCTCCTCAAAGACGTGTACACCGTCACCATCGTCGTTCTTCAGTCCAAAAAGGAAAACTAAAAAGACAGTCACTTCGTCCGAAAAAAAACGCTTAGTCAAACATCGACGTCTGTCCCTGAAAAGACACACTCGTCCAAAGAAAAGGAGAAGTCACCAAAGAGGAGGATTCTTTGGCGATTTTGGAAAACAAATTGTGACCTTTATGATAATCAAAAAAAAAAAAAAGGATAAAAGGCCGTGTGCCAAGTCATCAAGGTTAGTGTATCTTTTGGGGTGTGCCCTGGAACCAACAAACACAGATGTCACCCCCCAAAAGACATCCTTCTTCTACTCCCAAAGGAAAGAAAAGGAAAGGACTGCCTGCTCGTTTAGTCAAACATTGGGACATGTTGTCCGTCCTGTCCAAAGCATCTCTACCCATGCGATAAAGAACTCATTCAAACTCCTCTAAACATGTCATCAATACCGTGAGCGAATGTTTTCTGAATGTCTTGAATGGCACGATACGTTTGTCTAAACATCAGAAAGAATGTTTAGCCAAACATCGACAAATTCTTTGCCAAATGGTCCTAAAGATAATCCCCATTCGTCAAAAGAAAAAGATGTTGGTGCAACGCGGAGGAATTTTACCCCTGTTAGGACCCTTGCTGGGAACAATAGGAGGACCCTTGCTGAAAGGAGTATTGGGAACGATCGGAAGAATCCTGGGATGAAGATAAAAGGGCCAAGAAGTTAAAAGGGACCTCTGGAATCAAAAGATCTCAGACGTGACCATTGAAATCTAATGGAAGGACGAAAATTGACTTTAGTACCTTACAAACGATGGATGGAATACCATCGTTGGCAAGAACAACGAACCCCACAGTTACCTCCCAATCCTCATTTGACCGAGATATCCCAGTTACAACACGAATTACAATCGTTGATGGATCGCGGCAATTTATCAGAAACCAAAAAATCGCAACGGTACGGTCAATTGTTGCAACATCTACAACTCTTTCACCAGAAAGCTTTAGACGAAACAGCTCTACCCACTCTGAAAGATTTTAACACCCTGATGAAAAGTTCACCACCACCACCCCCAGCGGTCAAGACAGATGCAGCCCCACGGATACCTGAGGAAGAAGAGGGAAGGGAAGTCTTTCAAACATCGTCAGCAGCTCCCATCCCTAGTAAGATTGCAGCGTCTTTGTTGACCCCTTCCCCTACACGACAACGAGGAGAACTTAAAGCTTGGGTTAAAAAGATGATGTCCACTCCTCCTTCGACAGAAGTCAGAAAGAAAGAAGGGAAACCAGAAGTAAAAAAGAAAAGAAGACCAAAGCCATTCCAGTAGCGGCACCACCACCACCAATACCAAAACTACCTTCGACTTCTACTCCCGTTGCACATCGGACACGTAAAGCCGTTTCTAAACCACCCCCTCTTCCCTTTCAGAGTAGAATTAGCGAAAACTAGATCCCTATTAAAAACTGGAGAAGGTGTTAGCCAGCATTTACTACGATCCATTCCATCCTGCAGGTGACGGAGGAGTTCAGAAATTGTATCGTACTGCCAAAACTCGACTGAAAAGTGTCCGTTTATCGCAAGTGCAATGATGGTTACAAAAACAAACTTCGTACACACTTACACAAACTCATTCGACGAAAATTTTCCAGAAGTCTTACCCGTGTGGAGGGTATCAATCATCAATGGCAAGCCGATTTAACCGATGTCTCTCATTTGGCCGCCTACAATCCTGGCTACAAATATTTGTTTTGTGTCATCGACGTCTTTTCCAAATTTGCTTGGGTCGTGCCATTGACTTCCAAATCCAGCAGTGAGTTAGTGCGAGCCCTCCAACTGGTGTTGAAACAAAGAGGGCATCACCCTCTTCGATGACAAACCGATAAAGGCACCGAATGTCTGAACCAAGCTTTCCAAAAAAGAATTGAAGAAAAGTGACATTCATTTTTTCACCACCGAGAACTTCGAAACCAATGCACCTTGAAAAGACTCATGTGGAAATATTTTACGCATCAACACACTCTCAAGTACGTCGACGTCTTGCCACACCTAGTTCAAGCGTACAACCAATCTTACCATCGGAGCATCGGACGTGCCCCACAAGAAGTGACTCCCGACAACGAAGTGACCGTCTTCGAGAGCCTGTTTGGTACGTCCCCAACAGTAACTGTCCCGAAGAAAGGTGGAGTGTTGGCACCAAGAGATTCGGTGCGCATTGGAAAACCCAAACGCACTTTCCACAAAGGTTACTTACCCAACTGGACCACCGAATTGCTTCGTGTCACTGAACGAGTGCGTGGCCGTGATCCGACCGTCTATAAATTGGATGAATTGAACGGGGAAGTGTTAAAAGGAACGTTTTACTTGCCCGAGTTACAACGTGTGACCAAAAAAGAAGACGACGTGTACGAGATCGAAAGCATTCTCGATTGAAGAACCTGAAAACTGGGAAAACGACGTGTTAAAGAAGTCAAAGTACGTTGGAAAGGATATCGCCCCAGCTTTGACTCTAGGATCGACGCTTCGCAAATCATCGACTATAAAAAGAAATGACCATCATGCCCTTCAACACAGCCTCAGCTACTGCAGTGACCACTCCTTCCCCCAGTTCTTCTCTGCAAGATCTACTAAATCAACCCTTGTGGGTGTGGTGTGGAGAACGTGTGCCTAAGACTCAAATCATCTTTTCTGCCAAATCTTTGGGGTGTATTGTGTCATCGGAGCTGCCATTGCCAATTTGAGTTTGCAACAAGGAGACAAACAATCGTTGACCATTTTACTCAGCAGTTGCATCGGTTACCTTCTCCCCAATCCTTCCTTGAAATATTCCTCTAGCGGAAACAACAACGGGATTCTTGCCTCCAACGTCAGTCCCCCTTCTAACAGTCACCATAACAAATTTCTTTTAGACAATCCTCTGACTTCCAGCGACTCCTCGGACACTAGAACTCTGGAATTATGAACAACCAATTTTACTTAACGTTCCCCAGTGACAGTTCCATGGAGGTGTTTCCCAATAACACCTTATGCTGTTACACGGTCAAATTACCTCAGGGAATCCAATTGGATCACGAAGCCCATTGGGAAATGGCTTTAGTGGAAATGATTCAGCCTACACAAATCAAAAACATCATTGAAAATCAAAACACTTTTAGGGTAGAAGTTCATGTCGAACAAGTGCAACAACACTTGGATGAAAGCGCCACTGTAGGTGACTCTATGAAATCACAAGACCCCAAAACTAAGCGGACCACCTATCGGTTGAAAATTGCCGCAGGCTATTATTTTAGTGGTCAACATTTGGTGAACGCCATGGCTGACAGGTTCAATAGCGTGTTTGGTAAAGGTTTGGACAAAACCAGAAGAAGTGTCACGATCGAATATCACAAAATAGATCGTGGCCATTACATTTTGTCCTGAATTGTATGACATTTTGGGTGGAGAACCCAAGTTAATCAAGATTAGAAACGAAATACCAGCCGTTACTAGTAACTCGGATTTTGCGAAATATTTTAGATTCCCTGTAGAAATGAACCAAGGACTGAATTTGATCTTTATGTACTCCGATGTAGCGTAGTACAACGTGGTGGGACACACCTCCGTACCGTTACTGCGTGTCATTCCTTTCAAAGTGGATTCTGCCACGAACGCTGAAGAGGAAGGTGGAAACACCTATCACGTTCACCACGAATTTGTACATCCTCACTGTTTACCGGTCAGTAAGTCGTATTTCGACACTGTCAACATTACTAGAAATGGAGATGTGGGACAAAATATTCCATCCACAAATGGAAAGTCACAGTGAAACTCCATTTTCGAAAACGATTACTCTCACCCATTGTCAGTTATTATCCTGTGTACCAAGGAGTCGCTCGACAGCGAGGACATGGTTTAGAAGATATTCCAAAATCAGCCTTTCGTTCAGTTTTGAAACCGATGGTGACACAGGGATTGCACGCCTTGAAAGATGCAGCGTTGACACAAGGTAAAGAATTTCTCCAAAATGTCACCATTGACAAACAAAATCCCAAAGAAGCTTTCTTGAGAGCAGGCAAAAATGTCTTGCTGCAAACGGGCAAAGACATTTTGGGCCGACGAGAAACTCCTATAAATACCTTTAGAGGACTTCACATCTTAAGAGCTAGAAAGACTAAGTAAAGAAAAACCGTCCTAGACTTGGACGTTTTTGGTAATTAAAAGATCACAGAGAGAAAGAAAGAAAATAATGCACCGAGAGTCCTGCGCCTGTTCCAAGTCGGAACTGGACCTGTTTGCCATGCCACCCACCATGATGACGATGCAAGAATCCCAATGGGTCGAATTTCATCCCGTCTCCTCTTTGACAGATTAAGCTCCCATCGAGTTTGAAATCAAAGGACAACCCCAAGATTACATCGATCTGAATAGCAGTTATTTGTACCTGAAACTGAATGCGATCAAAACCGACAACACCAATCTGGGAGCCGATGTCAGAGTAGCTCCCGTCAACAATTTCATGCATTCCTTGTTCAGCGAAGTGGATTTGTACTTGAATAACAAACTGGTTAGCAGCAATATGGATACTTACCCTTACCAAGCGTACCTGGAAAATCTCTTGACGTATGGAAAAGAGGCCAAGAACACTCACCCGGTTGCTTGCGTGGTATGGAAACCTGACACCGGAACTGAGGACACATTTAACTACACAGCCCTGACAGCAGATGACAATCCTCACAATGTAGGCTTTAACGACCGTCGAAAGAAAATCCTGCAAGGACGTAGTTTAGAACCGATGGATCGTTTGCATTTGGACATGTGGTTGCACGACAAGTATTTGCTCAACGGAGTGGATATTCGCCTGAGAAAAATTCGCAGCAGTGTCGCTTTCCATTTGATGGCTCATGCCAACGACTGCAAAACCATCATCCAAGAAGCCAGACATTACGTGCGCCGCGTAGAAGTGTTATCTAAAGTGGCAAACGGCATCAGTCACACATTGAGCAGATCTACCGCCAAGTATCCGATACGACGGGTAGAAGTGAAAACATTCACCATTGCTGCTGGACTCCGATCCAAGATCAAAGATCATCTGTTCCAAGGACAGTTACCCAAACGTTTAATCATTGGCATCGTTAGTAATGCAGCCCTCAACGGAGCCCACGATCATAATCCTCTCCAGTTTAAGAACTACAGAGTGTCCAAGATCGAAGTCAGTCGCGATGGCAAGAGCTTGTTTACCAGACCCTTCGAACCTAACTTTGCCCAGAACAATTACTTGAGATCGTACTTGTCCCTGTACGAAGCTATCGGGCAACTAGGAACCAACACCAGTTACGGTATTTCGTACGAAGATTATGTAGGAGGTTACACTTTGTGGGCTTTTGTTTTCACTCCAGACCAAGGCAGCGACGAGGGACATTTCCACCCTATAAAATCCGGGCAACTGCGTGTGGAACTTCAGTTTGCAGAAGCTCTCGCCGAGACGGTAAACGTCATCCTGTATGATGAATTCGATAATACCATAGAAATCAACAGATTCAGAGATGTCATTCTAGACTATTAGAAACTACGGAAGACTCTTATCCCTCTTTGAACGGTAGAGAATCTTTGGAATGGAATGGGAGGATATCGTGAAAACAGAACCCGAAGACAAAGACGAAGAGGACATAGTGGTCACGTCCAGATGACCAGAACAAGAACAACATTTAGTGTCCTGTTTTGTCAAACACCTGGCGGATAAAATTACGGAATTGATCAAGAAAGATTGCTATGGATGTCAAAACGATCATCCCAGTCAAATTCAGCACGATAAATGTCTGATGATGAGTCAAGAAGAAAAATTGGACGAGTATCTGGACAATGCTTGGAGTCTCATCTCGGAAGAAGCAGTGTTGCATGAGTGGTATAAAGGCTTCCGTGATCATTCCTACCCTCCACTGACTACTTTGGAGATCTATCGCATCGAAGCTTTCGTAGCCCAGAGTACAGAGACGAATCAATGAAACTGTTACTTGACAGAGATTTTCAAACAAAAAGTCAGAATTGAATTGATGACTTATCATTACCTGTGAAAAAACAACAAAACAAAAATGGATACCTGGGAACTTTATTACCTTTTGAACAACAGTTCGTATACTGCTTTTTGGAATCCTGTCGTGTGCGCTAAAGATGAACTGCCTCATCGCAAACCTCAAGACCATCAATCTTATGTCATCTCCCAGGAACCCATTGGGTAGCCGTCTACTTCCCTAAAGAGGATTGTGTGGAGCATTTTGATTCGTATGGATTACCCCCTTTGGAAGACGACATCATCGACTTTATGAGAAGAGGTGCTCAGACGACACTTTTCAATAATGTGAAATTACAAGGCACAGATTCCATGGTGTGTGGACAATATCGTGTGTATTTTCTTCATCAACGCAGTCTTGGATATCCTTTAGAACATTTAGTGACTTATTTTGATCGTTACTCTTCTAGAAACGATGAGAAAGTAGATCGATGGTTTTTTGACCATTATGGCTATCTTTTGTCTTTATCTAGGAAACCTAGTGTACATCAATAGCCTGATGACTTCCATCAGTGGAAATCTCACATGATTTCACACCGTTGTCAGCCTTGTCAAAAAAAGTTTGTTGGATGTTATTGTTAATTGTTAGTGGTTAATTGTTTGTTGAATTAAAAGTTGTGTTTTGAAAAATGTGTCTGTCGTTTGTTTTCAAAAAACTTTGAACATGCTCTTTGACTTCTCTCTATCCCTCACCATGATATTAGCTATCGTTTCGACTCAACAAAAACCCTAGTAGGAATGTTTTCTATCGCGTCCGCGTTTGAACCATATAAAGGGGGTCTTTCTCCTGTCTGGCCATCCATGGTTGACTCGTCTACCTATGAAGATACCTTCAAGACTAGCCAAGCTGAACGAAGCTTACGTGAATTTACATCGTGTCAGGCTAAACCTAATACCAAAGCCTGAAGAGATAGCGAATGTCATGATGTTAACAATAGCCCAAGACCTGGTAGAAGAGGTCTTCAGAGAGGAAATCTACAAAGAACAAGAAGAATGGACAGAGAAGTACAGACTTCAGAAGTAGAGAGAACAGCAGCAGCAGCAGGAACAGCAGCAGCAGGAACCAGACAGAGGTTTTGTTGACTGCCGTGTGGACACCAAAAGAGTTCTCCTTCTCTTTCCGCATAATCAGACCGTATCGTGTAGAAAAGCCTGCCGCCATACGGGGACGCAGTCTTAGACAAGAAAAGATTACCATCACTCCCCGTCAACAAAAAACAGCCCTTTTCAGAACTAACCCCAATACTCTAGAAAAGACGTACTAATTCAATTGCCAAAAATGTGTGTTGATGTTGTAAAAAAATAGAAGTGTGTCTATAAGCACGTCGTTTCTTTTGTCAGTAAAAATCCACCCTTTGTTTCTCTGTCTCATCGAATAGTGCATGTCTGTGTTTGTAAGTAAAAGTCAACGTGAGTGTTTCTTTTAGGTCCGCGCGTTCCATGTAATAGTAATAGTGGTATTGTAAGTTTTGGTGTCAGTGGATGTTTTCTTTCACGTCCGTGCTCCACGGATATAAAGCGGAGCGCTGGTCAGTCTGGCTACCCACGTTGACTCGTCAACATTGAACATGAGTAGCAGACTAACCAAATTACTCTAACTTCAGATACACCTGGAGTATGCCAGGAGCCTCCTGGATTAGCTAGCCATGGAGGCCATTGCAGAAGAAGACCGGCTGGAAGAAGAGGAGAAAAAAAGAATAAAGAAGAGGAGAAGGAAACGAATAAGCGATCCTGCCTCACCTTATGCTAAGACCTGTGTGTAAGGTCAAGCCTGAGGTGAGGACACCAACGCCTTCACAACCACCACTTCCACAACAAAGACTGCCACAGCCTCTGCCACCAGTACTACCAGTACCAAGAGTAGGTGTCACCCAGACAGAAAACTGGGAGGAGCAGGCATTGGAGGAGTTGGAGAGACAGCGACAAGACTGGGATCCTCAGAGAAGAAGAAGACAGAGGGAACTACAAGTGTTCACTATCCCACAAACAAAGGAGTGGGATAGTGAAGCCACTCAACCTCCCTCTGCACTCCCAAGAGAAAGATTGAATTGGAAGCAGGATTGGGGCAGACTTTGTGTCTCTCGGGCCAGACCTGGGAGGTGTCACCATTAGCCAGGTGCATCTGAAGTTGGAAATGAAAAACAGCCCTTCTCAGGGCTAACCAGATCTCTAGAAAAAGAGAGACTATTCAAGTTGCCAATTTGTGTGCTCGTAGAGTAGTGTGACTATAAACACTCACTCATTTATTGATGTGTGTGTGTGTGTTTTGCGTTCTCGTCCGTTTGTGTGGATACTAGAGTGTGCATTTTTTCTTCTCTTCCCGATTGTGTGGATAGTAGGTATGGTTTGTTTTATGCGTTCGCGTTCGTTTGTTTGGATAGTAGAGTGTGTGTGTTTGTTTGTTTTTTTGTCTGCTCTTCCCGTCTGTGTGGATAGTATAGTGTGTGTGTTTTATGCGTTCGCGTTCATTTGTGTGGATAGTAGGTATGGTGTGTTTTTTCTTCTCTTCCCGTCTGTGTGGATAGTATATATGGTGTGTTTTATGCATTCGCGATCGTTTGTGTGGAGAGTAGAGTGTATGTTATGCGTGTATATTATGTTATGCGTTCGCGTTCGTTTGTGTGGATAGAAGGTATGGTGTGTTTTTCCTCTCTTCCCGTTTGTGTGGATAGTAGATATGGCGTGTTTTATGCGTTCGCGTACGTTTATGTGGATAGTATATAATATGTGAAGTCAGTGTAAAGGATGTTTTGCTTCACGTCCGTGCTTCACGTATATAAAGCGGAGCGGTCGTCAGTCTGGCTACCCAACGTTGACTAGTCAACACCTTGAAAAAAATGAATTTGTTTAACGAATTGAAAGACAGTTGGTACTGGATGGTTGATGCAGCCTTCGTGGTGGAAAGACTAGAACAGGAATGGAAATATCCAGTTACGAAAGACTTTGTGGCCAGTCAAGTCACTAGCCTCAAAGTAGCCAGGGATCTGGTGCAAGGTATGAGAGAAGAGGTTTCATCCAGCCTAAGTATGTGAGAGTGGGGACATTGAAGGAGGCCCTTGATCATGTCATCCAAGTGAGCAGCTTCTTACAGGATATAGCCAATTTAACCGAGTGGTCTTTTGTCCAGTGGGGCTTACAACAATTAAGGAAATCTGAAGACATGATGAGAAAATGATGAAAGAAGAGGTAAAGAAAATCAAAGACACCTGAACAAAAGAGAGAAAGGAGAAGGAAAACAGAAAGAGAAAAGAAGAATTTGAAAGACTGAACAAGGACTGGACAAAGGTGCAGGAAAAATTTAGATCAATGGGACATCCTGACTGGATGCCAGAGAAGGAAAAGAACAAGGAGAAAGAAATCATATAGAAAGTCAGGAATTGGTGGAAGAAGTGGAGAAAATAAAAGAAGAACCCAAAGGCCCTTTTCAGGGCCACTTTCATATGCCTCGAAAAGATTTATTCTTTCTTTCCTATATGTGTGTCTATATTATGTTATATATGTCTATGTCTCTATTGTGTTTGTCCCTACCTAGGGTAGCGCGTATTCAGGTCAGCCTCAAGCCACATTGTTACCAGTGTTCCACCCGGTTGAGGTCAGCCACTTCCAACATTGTTGCCAGTGTCCAGTACCGTGACGTCACCCTACCTGCTCCATTCCTATTGCCCCTATACAAAATTTCACCTGCTCCATTCCTATTGTCCCTATACAAAATTCCCATTGTCCGTAAACGATCCCAGGGTTTTGATTTTGTCCGTATAAATCTTTTCCGTAAACGATCCCAGGGGTTGGGTCTGTAATGTATTTTCCCATTGTCCGTAAAGTATTTCCCTATACTACTTCAGCTCGTTATATCGCTGTTAAAGCATATGGATTTTACCTACGGAAAAGATGTGTATCAATTATTATTTAATTAAACAACAATAGACAAGGTAAAATGGGCATTGTGTGAGCTCGTATGTACCTTTTAAAGAACGTTTCTGAATATCTGATATACAAGTTCCATATTACTCTAATTTGGGGAAAATTTACTGCATCGTATTTAAGTAAACAACCTCTGACTTAATAATTTACGACTATATTATTATGAATTATCAAGATTTTTTTCTGAACAATTGCAATTAAAAGAAATGTTTGGTACATGGTTTACAAACAGTGTTAGATTCATGTAGCAGGCAGAAAAAGCTATAAGATTTCGTGTAGTATATGTATTTTAAGGTAAAACGAATTGGCAATAAGCTCAAAAAAGAAGACATAATATATTAGTCTCGAAATTCCAATACACTTGTACCATCTAATCGTGTTTATTATAAACATCCATATATATATATATATATATATATATATATATATATATATATATATATATATATATATATATATATATATATATATATATATATATATAAGTATATGTATATTCTTTTTCAATTTTTGTCATTCCATTCTCTCATCCTCTGTTTGTCTTTTAAATCTTCCATTTTCTATTCTAATCATCTCATTTAAGATCTCCTTAACTTTCTTCAAATTGTTGATTTCCATACTTAGTCTATGAGGACTATAAGCCCCAAACTGCATTCTAAGTAGCATCTCCTCCACCATACCTAGTGTATCTACTACCTCCTGCAATCTCAGCATCCTCTCCATGTCACTAGCCATTTTGTATTCTGTGTAGAATGGCGCAAATGACGAACGTTGCACTTTATATGTCTCAATCACGGACGTGAAGGAAAACATCCCTTACACTCACTTCACATATTATATACTATCAACACAGAAGGGAAGAGAAGAAAAACACACCATATCTACTATCCACACAAACGTACGCGAACGCATAAAACACACACTCTACTATCGATATAGAAGGGAAGAGAAGAAAAAAAACCCCCATATTTACTATCCAAAACCCCAATATCTACTATCCACACAAACGTATGCGAACGCATAAAACACACCTTATATACTATCTACACAGAAGGGAAGAGAAAAAAACACCCATATTTACTATCCAAAACCCCAATATCTATTATCCACACAAACGTACACGAACGCATAAAACACACCTTATATACTATCCACACAGAAGGGAAGAGAAGAAAAAACATCCATATTTACTATCCAAAACCCCAATATCTACTATCCACACAAACGTACGCGAACGCACAAAACACACACACAGACACACACACAGACACACAGACACACACACACACACATCAGTAAAGAAGTGAGTGTTTATAGTTACATTACTCCACATTCACTCAAATCGGCAACTTGAATAACCTTTTTTTTCTAGAGATCTGGTTAGCCCTGAGAATGGTTGTTTTTTCTAACTCCAAATGCACCTAGTTAATGCTTGCACCTCCCAGGTCTAGCCCCACACACGCAACGTCTGCTCCAGTCCTGCTCCCAGTTAATGTTTGTGGCTGGTAGCGCAGAGGGAGCTTGACTGGCTTCGCTCTCCCAGTCTTCACTTTCAAAGATGGTGAAGACTTCTTTCTGTTTTCTTCTATTTTGTAGCCGGGGATGATGATGAGGTCTCGGAGGCTCTACTGGCACTGCTACTCCTGGCTGTGTCTGAGGTTGTGGTGGTGCTGCTAAGGGTTGTGGAGGTGTCCTCACCTCAGGCTTGACCTCACACAGAGGTCTCAGTATGAGGTGAGGCAGGATCCCTCTCTTCTTTTCCACTTCTTCTTTCTTCTTTTTGTACTCATCCTCCTCTTCAAGCCTGGCACTTTCCGCTATGGCCTCCATGGCCAACTCATCTAACATACGCCTGGCATATTCCAGGTGCATTTGGAACTCTAGAAGCTTGACAATTCTGTTACTCATGTTGACTGGTCAACGATAGGTAGCCAGACTGACGATCGCCGCTTTATATCCCTGGAGCACGGACGTGAAGCAAAACATCCCCTGTCACCAAAACTTACAATACCATTATTATCATCCCATGGAACGCACGGACCTAAAAGAAACACTCACGTTGGCTATTTTTACTTACAAACACAGGCACACACTATCGGAGAAGACAGAGAAAAGAAATGTGGATTTTTACTGACAAGAGAAACGAAGTGTTTATAGACAAACTTCAATTTTTTAACATAAAAATCACACAATTTTTTTGGGCAATTGAATTAGTATGTCTTTTCTAAAGGTTGGGGTTGCCCTGAAAAGGGCTGTTGTGTTGACGGGGGAGTGATGGCAATCTTTTGTCGTCTAAGATTGCATCCACGTCTGGCGGCAGGCTTTCCCACAGGATACGGTCTGATTCTTCGGAAAGAGAAGGACAACTCTTTCGTGTCTACTCGGCAGTCGAGAAAACCTCTGTCTGGTTCCTGCTGCTATTGCTGCTGTTGTTGTTGCTGTTGTTCTCTCTGCTGCTTCTGAAGTCTTTAATTCTCTGTCCACTCTTCTTGTTCTCTCTTGATTTCCTCTCTGAAGAGTTTTTCTATCAGGTCTTCGGTCACTTTCAACATCCTGACATTCTCTGTCTCTTCAGGCTTCGGTGTCAGGTTTTGCCTGACACGATGTAAATTTACATAAGCTTCGTTCAGCTTGGCTAGTCTTGAAGGTATCTTCGTAGTTTGACGAGTCAAGAACGGATGACCAGATTTGAGACTGACCCACTTTATATGGTACAAACGCGGACCCGATAGGAAACATCCCTACGATTTTTTTGTTGAATCGGAACGCTATGATAGCTAATGTCATGGCAAGGGATAGAGAGAGAAAAGTCAAAGAGCATATATTCACAGTGTTTTTTGAAAACAACGACAGACACATTTATTCAAAATACAACATTTTTTTATTCAAACAAACAATAACAACTAACAATTAACAATAATATCAAACAAACAAACTATTTTTGACAAGATTGGCAACATTGTGAAGTTAAGTTAGATTTCCACTGATGGAAGTAACGAGGTCATTGATGTACACTACGTTTCCTAGCTAAAGACAAAAGATAACCATAACGGTCACAAAACCATCGATCTACATTCTCATCGTTTCTAGAAGAGTTACGATCAAAATAAGTCACTAAATGTTCTAAAGGATATCCAAGACTGCATTGATGAAGAAAATACACACAATATTGTCCACACACCATGGAATCTGTGCCTTGTAATTTCACATCATTGAATCGTGTCGACTGGGCATTTCTTCTCATCAAGTCGATGATGTCGTCTTCCAAAGGGGGTAATCCATACGAATCAAAATGCTCCACACAATCCTCTTTAGGGAAGTAGACGGCTACCCAGTAAGTTCCTGGGAGATGACTATCGTCCGTGTTGATCACATATGCTTGATGGTCTTGAGGTTTGCGATGAGGCAGTTCATCTTTAGCGCACACGACAGGATTCCAAGAAGCAGTATACGAACTGTTGTTCAAAAGGTAATAAAGTTCCCAGGTATCCATTTTTTGTTTTGTTGATTTTCACTGGTAATGATAAGTCATCAATTCAATTCTGACTTTTTGCTTGAAAAGCTCTGACAAGTAACCGTTTCTTTGTTTCGTCTCCGTACTCTGGGCTAAGAGAGTTTCGATGCGATAGATCTCCAGAGTAGTCAGTGGAGGGTAGGAATGATCATGCAAGCCTTTATACCACTCATGCAACACTGCCTCTTCCGAGATAAGACTCCAAGCGTCGTCCAGATACTCGTCCAATTTTTCTTCTTGACTTATCCTCAAACATTTATCGTGTTGAATTTCAGTGGGATGATCGTTTTGACATCCATAACAATCTTTCTTGATCAATTCCGTAATTTTATACGCAAGGTGTTTGGTAAAACAGGACACTAAATGTTGTTCTTGTTCTGGCCATCTGAACATCAAGACGTCCTCTTCGTCTTTGTCTTCGGGTTCTGCCTCCACGGTATCCTCCCATTCCATTTCGATAGATTTTCTACCGTTCAAAGAGGGATAAGAGTCTTCCAGAGCTTCTAATAGTTTAGAATGACTTCCCACAAACTGTTGATTTCTATGGTATTATCGAATTCGGCATACAGGATGACGTTCACCGTTTTGCCAGTTAGTGGTTTTGCAAACTGAAGTTCACCACGAATCTGCCCGGATTTTATAGGGTGGAAATGTCCCTCGTCGCTGCCTTGGTCTGGAGTGAAATCGAAAGCCCACAAAGCGTAACCTCCTGCATAATCATCGTACGTAATGCCGTGGCTGGTGTTGATTCCTAACTGTCCGGTGGCTTCGTAAAGGAACAAGTACGATCTCAACTAATTCATCTTATTGGGAGTAAAGTCCGGTTCGAAGGATCTGGTCCATAAGGTCTTGCTTTCGCGACTGACTTCGATTTTCTTTACTTCGAAGTGTTGAAAGTAGAAAGGATTCTTTTTTGGTGGGGGGTGGGGGGTGGGGGCTCCATTGAAGGCTTCATTCTCGACGATGCCAATGATTAAATGTTTGGGTAACTGTCCTTGGAACAGATGATCTTCGATCATGGATTGATGTTCGGCGGGAATAGTGAAAGTTTTCACTTCCACACGTCGTATCGGATACTTGGCGGTCGTTCTGCTCAACGTGGGACTGATGTCGTTTGCCACTTTAGGTAACACTTCCATGTGTCGTACGTAGAGTCGGGCTTCTTGGATGAGCGATTTGTATTTGGTAGCATCATCAGTTTCAGCCATCAAATGGAAAGAGGCACTGCTGAGATTCAGTCTCAGGCGGATATCCACACCGTTCACAAATACTTATCTTGCAGGCACATGCACAAATGCAAAAAGATTCATCAGTTCTAAACTACGGCTTTCTTTGATTTTGTCTCAACGTTCTTTAAATCCATCATTTTTTGTATTATCTTCGAACTCGCCCGCATCGTCAGGTTCGAATACCAAGCAAGCATTCAGATGAGTGTTCTTGGCATTTATTCCGTACGTCAAGAGATTTTCCAGCAACTCTCGGTAAGGGTAAGTATCCATGCTGCTACTGACCAGTCTGTTATTCAAATACAAATCCACTCTGCTGATGGGAGCTGAGTCCGTCAAAGAGGAGACGGAGTGAAATTCGACCCATTGGGATTCTTGCATCGTCATCATGGTGGGTAGCATGGCAAACAGATCCAGTTCTGACTTGGAGCAGGCGCAAGACTCTCGGCGCATCATTTACTTTCTTTCTTTCTCTCTGTGATTTTTTTCAATAATCAAAAACGTCTAAGTTTCGGACGGTTCCTCGTTTCTTAGTCTTTCTAGCTCTGGGGGTGTGAAGTCCTCTGAAGGGGTGTCTTCTTTGTCGTCTATTTCTGCCTTGCCCTTGCTGTGGCGCTAGGGAAGCAGGAATGACTGACTCGGTAGCGTCCAGGGCATTTTGTATTCTGTGTAGAGTGGCGCGAATGACGAACGTTGCACTTTATATGTCTCAATCACGGACGTGAAGCTTCTTTGGGGTTTTGTTTGTCGATGATGACATTTTCGAGAAATTCTTTGCCTTGCGTCAAAACTGCATCTTTCAAGGCGTGCAATCCCCGTGTCACCATTGGTTTCAAAACAGGAGCAACCGACTGAAACGCCGATTTCAACGTATCTCCTAAACCATGACCTCGCTGTCGAGCGACACCTCGGTACACAGGTTACATGACTTACAATTCGTTAGAGTAATCGTTTTCGAAAATGGAATTTCACCATGACTTTCCTTTTGGTGAATGGAATATTTTGTCCCACATCTCCTTTTATACTAATGTTGACAATGTCGAAATACGACTTACTGACAGGCAAATAGTGAGGATGTAAAAATTCCTGGTGAATCTGATAGGTGTTTCCACCTGCCTCGTCAGCGTTCGTGGCAGAATCCACTTTGAAAGGAATGACACGTAGTAACGGCACGGAGGTGTGTCCAACCACGTTGTACTCCACCAGATCGTGTGTCTTTTCAGAGGGTGTCTTGGATGCTTGGCTAAACGTTGTTTCGTATGACGTGACTATCCTTTTCTTTTTCCTTTTCCTTTTTGGACAGAAGAACGACGATGGTAACGGTGTGCACTACTTTGAGGGGACATCTTTGTTGACGCCATGGAATGAGTGATACACATGCCATGCTAAAGCAGTGGAGACTAAACTATAGCTGATGAAAGCTATCAATTGATAATTTTGTGTAAAATATTAAAGCAAATGTCACATTATATCGGAGACAAGAAATAAATACAATCCATTATTCGATGACGGAAGAATAACGACGACAAACTGAATTCCCAAATTATCCAATGTCCTGAAATGTTTAGAAAGAAATTTCCCCAATATTGTGCCAGAGGAATAAGTACAATATCTGCACTAGTCGCATACAGTTTCATTAAGATTCGAGACGAACAGATGGGCAAGAGGACACACTCCACAGACAATGATGTCAGAGAAATTAACCTACAATGTGGGGCTAAGGATAGTTTTTGAGAAGCACTTCTTATCTGCACTTGCCGGGTCTGTTTATTTACCATATTGTATCTTGTTTAAATTTATGAACTGAAAACCAAATGCAAATTACTGGAGTGACAAAATATAACACACAAAACTAACATTCTCTAAGGTGCATTAAAAGCCAAGGTGATTCGATTGATATAACAACATGACTCTGAAGAAAAGATAATAAGAGCGCCTCAATCAACTCAAAATATACATCAGATCACTAGATCTCGATGTACAGATTACAATGATCGAATTTAATCTTATTAGTAGACTAACCTTCATGAGACATCCAAACTTTTCATGACTTTTAACAGTCATTGTATTTGAGAGAGCGCGCGTGTGAGTTTTCTTTCTGGACGGGTATGGGTTTTTCTTCTTTTTCGGAGGGTTCTTCTTCATTTGGAACCTCTCTCCTCCTCCTCTTGTTTCTTTGATCGGTTCCCTTTTTTCCTAGGGCAGTCTGAAGACCAATGTCCTTTCTGTTGACAATGATAACATGTATCTTGACCTTTATCTCTCTTGACTCCTGTCTTACTTTGATGTTGTGGACATTATGTAGACCAATGTCCTTTCTTCTGACAGATATAGCAAGTATCTTCACTTTTATCACGAATGGAGGGGGAGTAGTCCGTATTCTTCTCTGAAGCAAACCTGCATATGACGCATCGCAAAACTTTGATCAGAAGCTCTATCTGCTTTGGCTCTTCCAGCTTCTTGACTGCTTGAGAGTAGAATGAATACTCCGAGGGAAGACACTCACCTATGCATAGGGTCCCTTTACGTTTAAAATCTAGTCATTTGCCATTTTGCAATCAAGATGAAACGATGGCAGGATTTCAACGAGAAAGGGGAAGAAATTAAGAGGCCACGACGCGACATATCGCCTCGCACAGTAGTTGAAGTCTTGGCTCAGATTCATGCTAGCAATTTCGAAGACGACATGAGTGAGCCTGAATCAACATCTACGTGGGTGCCCAGACCCAAGAGTCTATTCCGAAGCAAAGTCAACCAGTAGCAGCCGAAAAGTATTACCACATTTGAGAGACGGAAAAACACTCCTCCAGAAAATTTAGAACTATGACTTACAATTACATTTTGCCGTCCCTCTCCTGTTTCGTCCTCTCCATTCCTGAGGGAAGTACTATCGGACTTGGTAAACGGTTTGCTTTTACAACTAGAGATCAGGGCGCTTATCGAGAAGTAGGCAGTGGAGATTGTTTGAAATCCATAATCTCTGGGTTTTCACTAGAAGCTTTTTTGGTCAGTACGTCCAATGGCAAACTCAGACCAATCATGGATCTCATTCATTTATATCAATTTATTATTTCACCAAACTTCAAGATGGAGATGACCAGATTAGTCGGCATCGTCCATACAAACCTGCAATCAGTCTAGATCTGACAATATTTACATTTTCCCATCCAAAGTCCTATGGTTTGCGTATTGAGGGACTTGTTATCAGTTTTGTGCTCTTTCTTTTGGCTTGAACATAAGTCCTCCGGACTTTATGAAACTATTCAACTCCATCATCCCCTTCTTAGGTATGACAGCATCCACCTTCACAGTGCCGTATTTGGATAACATTCTCCAAAAACGTATGGTACGTTCTATTCTAATCGAAGAAAAGAACCATCTCATTTCTCTTCACGTCATCTAGGTCTTTTGATTAACTGGGAAAGTCTGACGTTTATCCATCTAAACAGTTAATTCATCTAGGTTTGAAATTTCTCACCCACTTGAACTTGGTACGTCTTCCCCGCTCTCGGGTGGTATGAATTGTCGAGCCTACAGAGTCCATTTCCATCAAAAAGTGCATAACATCTAGGGAGTTTCGTTGATTATTTAATGCGGAAGCAGATCTTGTCCTACTGGGTCACCTATACATTCACCCTCTGCAGATGGCCCTTGCTCTCAATGGCGCCCATTTTCAATGCCACTCGATTACCCGATAAGCGTAATAATCAAAATTGTATAATTCCTGGACCATTGCGCAAGCACGGCGGGCTCACTGCAGTGACCTCACTCAAGCATCTACAACTAGATGTGACAGTATGCACAGACGGAAGCTCCCGAGAGCCCATTTATTCCTGGACTTCGAGACCATCAGCGACAAGTGGAGTCTGGAAGATATAGGTCTCCACGTCAATCTCATGGAGATGAAAGCTATCATTAATTTTAAATTTTGCAGCAAATGTCTCCAGAGCAAAGGTCGTGCTCATCACGTCAGACAACTCGGTGCTAGTGACATATCTCCTCAAACATGGCAGTACCAAATTATGGGGGGGGGGAGGTGTCTAATGATAGATCATTTTGCATCAGGTGGAGTCACAACCTGCCCACCTTCATTTCACCATTACCAGATCCTGAGGCTTGGTCTGTCGATGCTCTGTCTCTGAGTTGGGAGGGCCTCTGGGCCTATGCCTATCCCACCAACAATCTTAGTTTCAAAGGTCGTAAAGAAATTGAGGGACGGAAGTGCAAATAATTCTGATTGCCCTCTTCTCTGGGACAAATTGTGGATCTAAAATTAGGGACTAAATCACTACATCTGCCTTTGAAAATTAAGGGAAAAGGGAGCACATATAATTTTTGGAAGGATCAAATTTGCAATAGAGTAATTCTCATCATATAAGACATATCAGACAACTCAGTGGTTGTGTTCTTTCTCCTGCAGGGATCAAATTAAATACATTCTGGTTAGGGACTTCATATGTTGATGTTAAGATCATTGTCCAAATCAAACACATTCCTGGCAGACTCACTGTCCTAGCCAACTCATAGTTTAGAAGGGATCATGCTCTCCACACAATTTGGCCAGTTTATCCACTGTTCTTTCAGTGGAATTGTGTACTTATGGTCATTGGGCGACAGACCATCTATGATAAGTTGGAACCATAAACTGCCAACATTAGCCGTGGCTATGGACACTATTTTGGTCAGTTGGGACAGGGTTTGGTGCTATGCCCTCTACTGTTCTGGTACTAAAGATTTGCAAAGTGATTTTGTTAGCCACTCTCAGGTGGAACAAATCCTAGGTGAATGATCTGCTTAATCTAGCAATTGACGCCTCCAGGAAGATCCCATCGAAAGCCACCGTGTTCAAACATCTCGGGCTTAGATCCCTCAGGGGGCAATTTTTTTGGGCTTGACGAGAAGCAAAGTGAACTATCAGAGCTTACGTCTTCATGATTTCCAGTGCATTCAGTCATCATTGTTGATTGGATATTGGGCACCATTAGGATCTATGCTGGCCAGTTTTGATGTGAATAGGTCCAGATCACTTATCCTATTTCCTTTATGGAATCCTTTGTAGTTTTTCACTTGGCTGAAAGAAGTTAAAGCTTTTTGCCAGAACATCACCGAAGCTACTATAATATTGTTTTTGACAGTCCGACCTATGGCATACAGCGTGAGTGAGTTGCATGTCTTTTTGCTGGTTTCAAACTATCTTGTGTTCAGATTGGATGGTTTCTTGTTCCTAATAACACAACTAGGCTTCACAGTTCAGAATTGGTTGCCATTAGTGGCAACGAGAAAGTGGTCATCCACTCCCTGTACTTGGTTGATACATCTAGATAAGCAATGATGTAAGACATGATCCAATCTCTCAAACATTACTTGGAACACATGGAGAAGGACCTCGGTGCCTGGCATATATTATTTCCTTGGGAATACTGGGAGAAAGAGGGTATAAACCCACAAGCTATGGCATAGCGGCTGAAGTGTGAAATTCATTCAGCATAATCTGAGTTCTCCCATGACAAGGTGCACTTCATGAAAATTTCAGCTCATGGGATTAGAGTGATCACCGTGTTCAAAGCAACATTTTGATCCAAGACATAGAAGCCGTAGGCTAGTATGCACAACAATCAACCTTCTATAGCTGCTGTCTCAGATATCTAGCAACAAGAATTAAACCTTGCGGTTCAGGCGACTGCAGCCAGACAACCACCAGACCTAGTGGACTTCAGCAAAACCTCCTTAAAGGTGTTGGTTTATTGCATCTGTTGGCTTCACTTCATTTTTTTCCCAGTAAGGAAAAGTCATTTTTTTTTTCTTATCCGTTTATTGTTGTCATAAATTATATGAGTGTAAGTTGTTCTGTCCTCATGTTTGGAAGGTGGTTCATCCTTCATATTGTGAATCCAGTCATTCTTCCTTTGAAGGGTTGCCATGGTAAAGATTGGATGATTATGCATTTCCTCCTACTACTCGTCTGATGTTAATGTGTTTGGGGAATGAATTCAACAGAGACAGTAAAGTTGATGGTAAATAATGAGATATTGAATGCATTGGATTTCCAGTATTTCACATCATTTAGAAGAGCTGTGGCCCAGAATGCCCATCTTTTTCTAACTTTACTTTCCCACATAAAATTATCTTTAGAGCCCTGTCAGTCAAATTGTGAGAGCAGGATCCATTGCATTGCAGCCATCAATACTATCTCTAGTAAACAGCAGGACCCTTTCCAATGTATTCATCAGTACTAGCTCTAGTCAGCAGCAGGACTCTTTGCAATGCATTCATGAGTACTAGCTCTAATCAGCAGGATCCTTTGTATTGTACCCATCATCGCAGTCTGTTCTTTTCCAGATGATGGTAGTGCTGATTGACAAGCTTCTCAAAACACAGATTGTAGACTGCTCTGCCGTAGCCAGCTGGCTCCTCTCAAATGAGATGTCCACAGAATTCACCAAGTAAGATATAATGTTCTTGACTGATCTATCCAAATAATCATACATTATTAGTTTTGTCTTAAGCTTTGTTGTCAACTTGTAATACCTTGCTTCCTAAACTGAGATAGGATGTAGCGTTTTGTGTATTCATTTGTGTGTGTATATTTTCATTTGTTCATTTGTTATTACCTCAGCATCATGGACCCTATTTAAGGCTGAAATCAGATTAAGTTGAAGTGTGTTTCTTTAATGAAACAAATAAACATATATTAATATTTAAGAAATTCTTGTATAGCTTTGTTTAATTCAAGACACTTATCATCCTTTTAACTGAGTTTGGCATTCCCAACTTCCATCGCATTCCAGCCAACTGTAATATAGGTCAACAGAACTGTGAAAACACATCCATTTACTTTTATCAGAATTTGAATGTATTAGAAAAAAGATGTCAGAGTAAGTAAAGTCCCACTAAATGAATATGACTTTAATTTGTAGAAAAGTGTCAATATGGGCTGCCAGGTGTGAGAGATATTCTTGAACATTTGGCCTCTCATTTTACTGTCATTCGACCGGGCAACATGCTATACAATGCCTTTATTTACGCAGTAAGACTTGGACCCATAAACATAAATATCAGGGTCGACCGCTCTGGTGGCCTAGTGGCTAGAGCGTCCGCCTCAGATGCGGGAGGTTGCGGGTTCGAACCCCTGCCGAGTCATAACATAGACTTATAAAAATTGTACTAACAGCTAACAGCTGCCTCGTTAGGTGTTCAGCATTAAGAGGCCAATGTTAGGACTGGTCGGTCTGGTGTGAAGATAATGTGACCGGGTGGGACATCATGCTGCATGTCCACGGCATTATGTCCAGTGCTAGAGATCACTATAAACTGTAACACTGCAGACATCATAGCGATATGACTAAAAAATTGTTAAAGCTACGTTAAAAATCTTAAACACACACACACACACACACACACACACACACACACACACACACATCAGAGTCGATGTTTTACATTCTAGGACTAGCAGAAGATAAACATGTTGCCTGTCTCGTGCAACTGTCTTGGACAAGAAATCAATCAGGCAAGGGAGAGCTAGGAAATCGACCAGTCCCTACCTTCCTAGCTTCCCCACAGTTATATTATATGATGGTCTTACGATCTTTAGCAGTTCTGACAGAGCATCTGTTCTGAATTCCACTTTTGTTGGCAGACAACTTTTAGAACTATTATTGCAGTTTAGGAGAGATGGATTTGTGCAATGGTGGTTTTACTCCTAAAATGTATTATGATCCAATAAGTATTATCAAAAAATCATATTTTACTCATCAATGTTTTCTTCAAAATTACCCAATTTTGGACATTGTTGTAATGGATACTGTGTGATCAAGTAATCACAGTCAATACTACGAATCCAAAAAGATACAAAACTTGTGATTGTCATTGTCAACATTTTGCGAATGGTCTAAATATTGTTCGTCTTTTACCTGACATACATATTCTGCTTTCTCATTGGTTTTGTTGAAGAAATGGGTGTTTTCCTGTTGAGCATGTGACAGATGTTTCTGTTGGCTGCCTTAGCTCAATATAGTAAGTTTATGAATTGAACCAATTGCACATGTTATGTCATACCATTTTGAGAATTTAACCAATCACTGTTGTTGTGTCATACCATTTGGCTTTTGCGGCAATGTCTACTGTGTGTGGAAAGTCAACAGGTACATACAGTTTAGACACTTATTTAATAGTATTGAATTAATGGTTATGCAAACTGTAATTCAGATCAATATAACATGTGGACAACTTCCTGGTCAGTGTGGTGGTCCAACTGCTGGAGAGCAATGGATAATGACGTGCCAGAAACAAAATACACACAAAAAGAAATTGTTTGATTATTTGTTTCTTTGCTGATCTCAAATAGATTAAATAAGTGTGCAGATTTGTGTGACATTTTCCATTAGCAGGAACGATGAAGAGTTACTAGTGGTCTATGCTTTTAGGACTAGTGTTACAACTCTAGAAAGAAAGTGAAACCAAGAATTTAGGTAAAATCAGAAAGAGAAATTAAACATTGGTATTAATAAATACTTTCATAGAAAACTGTTGTAGTATGAAAGGATGATGCAAAATGGTTGACTTGATAATTAAGTATATTAATATCTTCTTACAACTTTATATACATCCTTTGAATGTTTCCATCGTTATTTTTACACATCAGCCTGCCATGTTAATTTTCAGGACAAAATTTCCAACAAGTGGTCGAGTGTGTATGTGTGTGTGTGTTGGTGTGTGTGTGTGTGTGTGTGTGTGTGTGAGAGAGAGAGAGAGAGAGAGAGAGAGAGAGAGAGAGAGAGAGAGAGAGAGTTTTATTAATTTGAATAATTTGCATTACATCTGGGCAACCAGATTAACTAGTTGCCCAGGCACAACCACACATTTTCCACATTTTGCAACTCCTGGCATGATCAAACTATGCTAGCATAAAGATCGCATGTAACAATCTGGAAAGATATGACACAATGAATTCAGGAATGACTGAATGTGTGTATTGAAATAAGACGAGTATTAGGTCATGCAACTCTAGAATATATCCCTGTAAAACAGGCACCAAACTCAAAACGGCAAGGAACCGAATCTGCTCCCTCTAAATGCATCACTATGTCGGCAGTAGCAATGCCAAAATCATAGCATGCTAGTTCGTTTCAATAAAACAAATTAGGTGATTAAAAATTGGAAGGCTGGTTTTGAAGTCACTGACATTCGATAGTGTAATATATTTTTGAAGATATGTAAGTGACTTATACATTTTGACAAAAGAAAAGTTGAGAAATTTATGATTTAGCCAATAGGTCAAACGTTTCGTAATCTGAAATGAACACTTTCAGAGAAAATGGGGAATTATGGGAGAAAACACTAGTTACTAATAAGGAATGACTAAAGGTGAATAGGAGCCAGATCCTTTTCTAGTACTAAGTAAACAAATATTTAGTGACTACTTGAGAAATTTATGCACCAATCTAGTACTAGCAGATCAGGGTCTTATGAGTTTTGCTGTTTGCAGTTGGTTGTCACACAAATATTATACTGTTTCCATTCATTCTAAAAGATCGGTCAGATGAGATTTTGTTTATGTTTAGGTTCTATGTATGAGAAATCATGCAAAGCACCAACAAGAAGATTAGTAAACATGTGGAGAAACTGCAGAAAGAGGCTGAAGAGGCACGAGACAGACTTGAAGCAGCTAAACAGAGGGTAAAATAAAATGTTCTTGAGGATTTATTTTGGCACTCAGGTTTTGTTGAGTTTTTTTTGTCATAAAAAATAGTTTTGAATTTGGAAATTTGCGTATTTAGTGTCCCAGCGAATGTCCAGTGCACACTGTCATTAATGGTTGACAATTTCAATGTAACAGTATAGGCTTATTAAGGCAGGTGGCATGTTAAGCAAGAAAATACAAGTAGACATCAATAGAATCATTATGTTTGTACAAAATAAGTGATTTTTGCATTTTAGTAACATAAATATTTGCATTTTGCTAATTTATTTACTTTGTTTCTGTGTGATAAAAGTAGTTAAATGTTTGCAAATTTTGTCCTTTTCCATATCATTATGGTAATAAAACTTGTATGATTTACAATAATTCTTTCTTTTTTCTGCCCTTTCAAGATGGCCGATGGGTTGGACTATGATGAGGAAGAAGAAATGCCCTCAGAAGAGAAAGTGGAAAGGATGGAGGAGAAATTGGAGATTGTACAAGACCAGCAGAAGAGGTTGTTCCTCATCATATTCCAGTTAATTATGCTCAGCTAAATATTTTGTTTGCTTGTATTTTCCTTTCTTTATTTCATTGTCAAACATGCTTTGGCAGAAGTTAAGCATAGTGATTGGTTTGATGTCCATGTACATCTATCTGGCTGTATGTCCTTATGCACAACCCATCCATGCCTAAAATCGCCCTCAGTGTTAAAGATTTTTATCTTGGGAATTTCTCAGTTACTGTTGGTCACAGTCTCACATTACTTGGTATGTGCATACAACTTGATGTGTAAAACACTAATTAACCAAAATACGCATGGTGGGTTTGACATGCAGGCCATGGCCAGCTTCTTGATCTTCCAGTGAGTGTGCAATCTGTGGGGTCAACTGATGGTAGACCAAAGGTTGTACAACAAGCTGCCCATTTTTGTCTCCCCATTCCTGGATCTGTATGAATGGACTGTCGATACCCTTCAGTTGCTTTCTTCCCAGCAGTTTTGATCCCAAGGTAATGCAGAAAATGAGGTGCATAACTTGCAAAATAATCTCCTTTATTTACTTGATGACAGACGTGAACAGGAAAATCCCAGTGACCCTGAAGCTTCTCAAACAGCTGCTCTATCATCCATGTCCAGAGAAACTTCTGCTTCATGCATGAATTTTTTTTTTGGCAGGAAAAGGTTCAGTCTTCAGTTATAAAGAGGATATCATCAGCTAGATAGCCCTCCACTTAAAATATACAAGGGGCAATGGCGTGCTTTTTGTGAGTGGTATTGTGAAAATCATGTCATACCACTGTCAGCTTCCATTCCCCAGCTGTCTAACTTCTTTTTCTCTTTGAAAGTAAGAAGCTAGCACTGTTTACTCACCCCATGATTTCTGACACACTCAGACATTTTATGGCCATCTTGACAAATACAACAAAGATCTCTCAGACTCGGTAACCAACTTTGATCTATCCTGACCTCAGTCACAACCCTGATCCTGAATTGAAATCTATCATGGATCTGGTACTTGCTCCGAATTTATCTGAGGCTTTTCCTCCCATTAAAACCAGGGAATCAGAACGTAACCCCTGAAGCACAATTGTGCTGGGGATTTTGGCTCATGAAATATCAGCTATGTCTACGAGCCGTGCATTTCAACACAATGTCTCACTTGAAGATATAATGAAATCAGTTGGTTAGCATAGCCAGTCCACTTTTTCCTCTTCTATTTGTGTTATTTCGCCTTAAAAAAATACAGAGTTAAATCTAGTTGGTCCCTTTGTACCCACAAAGTGAGTCACGAGACTTTGCCACTCCTCACACAACAACATCCTTGGGTAGGACCTGTCATCTTTCACCCAAGAAAGAAACTTTCCTTTTCAGTTATTTGTCGAGTGCGGAGTCCACAGGATAGTTCATTGCACATGTATGTACGCTGATTCAGTTGTGTCAGCTATAGTTAGGAATGTTTTACCCTTAAAAGTAAAGAGTTCTTTTGACCCTACAGGGAGCTTGTATGTTGAAATTGGATGCTCAGCATTTCCTTCTCCCCTTACCTATTTTTTAAAATGCAAATGTCATTGGGTAATATATTTTACGGAGAAAGGACATTTTATAGTAAATTATGTTCTCCAAAAAATACTTCTCACACAGTCATATTACTCTAAATCCTCTTCCAGCCATCCTGAAATGCAAGAATCCTATTTCAGACAGTGCTCAAGTTAAAACTTATGATATCGGTATATGGAACGCCACTTAGCAGGGTAAGGTTAGGTGATTTATAAGAGTTACTTCCCTTTGTCTATACAGGGTATATACAGATAGACTTTTGGAAGTCGATGTTAGGGATGTATTCAGGAGGTAGCAGAAGTAATTCCTCAAAGATAATGTGACTGAGTAAGTATTTTTGGAGAAACATTATCTACTATAAAATTTCTTTTTCTCTAGCCAGTTGAAGAGTTTAACAAGGATGCAGATGCTACCAACGTTGCTACTGATATCTCCTCATTAGCAAACTTCCTGATATTGCACTCACTCAAGGCCAAGAAATCACTGATCCAAGGAGAAAGTCTCCTCAGACCCTCCACAAAACTTAGTTTTCAACCTCACCCACATGGCCACAGCTCTCCTCTGATCTCAGCAACACAAGGAGACTGAAAGGGCATTCCTCAAGATTCCAGTACAACACACACACACACACACACACACACACACACACACACACACACACACGTGCGGATTATGGTGATTTTTCACTAGATAAATGACACCTGACCTTGAGACCAGAACTTATCTAGACTTGTACTTCATTCATTTTAGTTCAGGCATCATCATAATCCAGTGTAACTGCCTCTGGGTGCCTCTGGGTGTGATAATCTGCCTTCGTGACGTACCCATTTCTTGACCTATGAATGTGACGAAATCCAACACCTGACCAAACCATGTACGAAGACAGCTTTGTCCAAAAAGTGCATCTTAACTAATGCCAGACCGAGTTATTGACTTCTCACAAATGAAGTTTAGCCAGTTTATGGCTAACGATGACAGCTATTGCATCACCGGTCCTGGCTCCATTACATTGCATGTACAGAACTAGCAATGGTCAATTTCCATGCACAGATTCATGGTACCTATATCAGACTATCAACAATTCTCAGAGCAACACTCTTCCACAGCATAGCCCCCCTACCTACTTTACTGTTCTTTAAAACCTGCTTACCTAGTTCAGTCCTCACAAACACCATAAGAGGTATCTCTCTCACTCCCACATGACATTAAAGACAGATGATCACAAGCCCCCTTTTACATATGCAATCCTGTGATGTTCTAGGTAGATTTGGCCTTCACTATCCCCATAGCTCCAACTACCTAGAGTTCTGTTTTCTGACTTCACCAGTAACGAACTCCTGTAGAAGTCCCTAATCCTTCAACATAACCAAAAAGGACTAGCCTACTGTCATACAATTACCTCAGTCTACTTGGGTCAATGATATCATTGCACTGCTTTTAGAGCCAGCTGCATGAATCTAGATTCAGACACGAGTCAACAGGCCTTCGCACATTGAAGTCTCCCATTTAGCTTATTACAAAACTTGTGCACCTGTTTTTAATACCGAATTCTTGGCTCTCAGCAATATTGCACTACTGGGTATAACAATTTTATTTAACTGTTAAGAAAAACTGAATAAATAAGGTACTCAATGCAAATTAAAATGTAAGTATACGGATTCGATCAAAATACCTCTATCCATTCCAAAGAACGCAGATGTAGGCTAATAGAAAAGGATGCTGCGAAATTCTTCAGAGTGTTTGTAATGAAAAACGAGGTTCTGCCATTGATGCCCTTTCCTTATTTATGTGCATGTGTGAACTTTAGTCTATTTCCGGATGGATGGTGGGATTATGGTCAGGCATGTTGGGGTGGAAAATGACAGCTTCTTTTCAACTTCATAAGTGCTAGCACAAATGTGCAGAGTGAATGGCAGAACTGAGTTAAGTGAAGGATGAATTGGGGTTTCTTGCCAAAATAAGGACAATAATTCTAAAATTATATTAGATACGGGTTAGATGAACTGCCAAGAAAAGAAACCAAAATTTGATGCAAAGTATGGGATACTTTGGCTGTCACAGTACAAATGATTACATCACAACACCAAGATAGTAGGTGTGTTGAATAATATTTGCAAAACGTTTGGGAAATTAACACTTTTCCGTTCCAAATCAGCATTTCAATTTCACTACATCAACTCTAAGATGACAAGCCAAGTCACCAGATTACATGCATTCTGGAGGAGAGATAAACATAATACAACATCTGTGAACTGTGGAAATTTCTACAAAACAATTGTGAATAGTATCGCAAAATACTGAAGCTTGATAAGCTGCAGTGCATATGCCCGTTCACAAACAGACTATGAAAGGGGGTTCTCAGCACAACATTAATCTCAGATAGATAGAGAACATTTTACGTTCAGAGACAGTCAATCAGATTAATGTGCTTATACAACTAGAGTGTAAATCTTATGATGAGGATTTTGATCTGAATACGAACCAGCTAAAGTGGTGCAGGAAGAAGAAAGACTGATATTTAAGTGTTGGCTAAATGACGAACTATGGCAATTTCCTCTCCCCCTTCCCTTCTCTTTTTTCCTACTCACCCCTTGTTTTGGTGACAAAGGGAGAGAGCCCTTCACCAGATAAAATCCTGGCATTTGTTCATAACGTCAAATTGTCTGGAAAACGTCCTCAAAAACACATGATGAGCAACATTTATCCAATGACTTGAAATTCCCAGTTCATATCTTGCCTTGCCTCAGATTCCTTTTGAACAAAGACAGATTACATCTTATCAGATCACAGCTTTTCACTCACCTGGGCATGGAGTTAAAAAAATTTTCGATCATTTTTCCTTACCACATGATCATGCTTTGAAGATTGTTTGCATGGTGTCTTCTGATATCGGTCTATGAATTACTTCACCTCTTGGGTCTGGTATTGTGGCTGTATATCTTCTTGCTTAGTTCCACGATCAGGTAAAACCCCTAGCAACGATGTTTCTATCTCTCGTTGGGAACTCAGACTTTGACAGCAAGACCAAGTTATCAAAGTTTCATTATGGGAGGCTCCGTCTCAGCAAATGGGAGGACCTATCATGACAGCAGGCATTCCATTTCAGGATCAGCTACTGGAAATTATGATTTAAACAGATGCCAATAAGAATGGATGAAATACCCATCTCCTGCTCTCCTTCCTAGAACATAGCAAAAAGTAGTCCAGTGAAGAGCAGTCCACGCACATGAACCTAATGGAGAAATCATAGCAAATACCTTTTGAACATGGCAAGAAGGATGTTTTATTTCTTACAACTTTGTTGTCCTCAGTTAACTCCAAAGACATGGAGAAACTAGATCTTAGATTTCTGCCATCTTTATCTGATTTTCTTAGGTGTTGTCATTGTCAGAGAATCCACATTTAAGCCAGACACATCCCAATCAGGTACTTAGTGGAACTGCTATCCAGATGGAATCAAGTGATCCACGTCAAATGGTACATTTACCCGTCTGTATTCAACTGAATCTGTGCCCGTTCGGGTTCATTCATGGTGAGCCTCTTTGCAGTGGAGTGGAATGTCAAGCTCGCAACCTTCACTTATCAAATCTCAGATCTAAAACCTGCTCTTTGCTGAAGAAAAAAAACACATATGCATCCAATCCCAAAAATGCTGAGCCTGCATGGCTCATAGCAAACAGGCCCTCAGAAATAAATATTTCTGCAAACAAGTGATAGAATTGGTTGGGCAAGAAGGACCACCACTTTGAAAGCCAATGAGGGGAAATAGTCTTTTCCCAGTGGTAAGAGCAGAAAAGCATAACTTATTAAAACGTCTATGTACCACAGATTGCTAACTTCTTCCTTTGAGTTTTTGAAGAGAAAGTATTAAACCTGATTACCATTAAGGCTACTGTGTCATGATGTCTGACACAGTCCATTGTCATGGAAGGGATGATATAGGCCAGCACAAAAACCTGTTCAGTGTTCTAGCCAATTTGACTAGACTGAACAAAAGGCCCTGTCCTTCTCTCCAAAATGGAACTTGCCATAGATTTTGACTTTGTTAATCAAATCACCTTTGAAACTACTGCTGACTCACCTTTTGCACAAGATCTTCTTCCTAGTCACCCTAGCCTCAGGAAAAGTCATGCCTTGTTTGTTGACCTGAACTTTTTGTATTTCCACCACTTGCCTCAGGAAAAGTCATGCCTTGTTTGTTGACCTGAACTTTTTGTATTTCCACCACTTGCCTCAGGAAAAGTCATGCCTTGTTTGTTGACCTGAACTTTTTGTATTTCCACCCCTTGCCTCAGGAAAAGTCATGCCTTGTTTGTTGACCTGAACTTTTTGTATTTCCACCACTTGCCTCAGGAAAAGTCATGCCTTGTTTGTTGGCCTGAACTTTTTGTATTTCCACCACTTGCCTCAGGAAAAGTCATGCCTTGTTTGTTGACCTGAACTTTTTGTATTTCCACCACTTGCCTCAGGAAAAGTCATGCCTTGTTTGTTGACCTGAACTTTTTGTATTTCCACCACTTGCCTCAGGAAAAGTCATGCCTTGTTTGTTGACCTGAACTTTTTGTATTTCCACCACTTGCCTCAGGAAAAGTCATGCCTTGTTTGTTGACCTGAACTTTTTGTATTTCCACCACTTGTTTGATTTCTCTTATAATGGTCCTTGGTTTAATTTTCAGTTCCCAGTTCATTGAAAGTTAATCTTTCATTTTGAGAGTTTTGTATTCATTTTCTTCACAAGCTGACGCCAAGAACCATTCAAGGAACTGAAATGGTACCTGAAAAATACTGAATCACTCAGAAGAAGGGGATCTCACTTTTTCCTTACTGCTCATTGAAAGAAAAGATTTACTTATGCTCACACTCTGATTTATTGGGTTATTCACACTGCTTACAAAAAATGAATCCCAGACCACATGAATTTGTCACATATACCAAGCCATGTGTTCAAGAGAGGTTCTACCAGCTTAAAGCTTCAGTGAGACTGGTGTCTAAACAGCATTATTGAATCTGAAATGGGAGATCTGATATGACATTCAGAGCTTATATCTGACACACCTTACATTTCAGAAGGCTCATTTTGACCTATTGGCACCTATGTCAGCAGCTGAATGGGCTACCTTCCCAGGTGTTTCATCAGTTTTGTAATCATTTAGAGCACTCTGCTACTTCCATAGAATTTGTTGGAGTGATAAAGGTGTACCTTAAAGGCCTAATCTCTTTGATTGGTGCAATCTTTTGTTTGTATCTCAAACAAGACTCAAAGTTTCTGCTTCCGCATGAGAAGACCACAGTTAGAACCAACTCCATTGTTACTTAATGTAACTCCATCTCTCACATATGAACAAATAATGTATTTGAAGAAACTTTTGGGGAGTAAAACATGTTTCATCAATATATACACAATCATAATATGGGTGCTTCCTCTAAAACCTTCCTTACAGTTACATCCCTGAAAGAAAATACACTTCAGCTATTGTAGTAATTGATTGACTCCCTCTGTACATGAGGAGACCACTTTCATCTGACTTCTGTTTTAATGAGCAGATGATGTTTTCAGAGTATAGTGTAGAAAAAAGCCAAAACATATTATGATGGAAGAACATTAAATGTATTATGATCAAGTAAGTATCATCAAGAAAAATATTTTGCTTCAAAACTTGGTTTCTGTGCAAAAATACGAATTTTGCTTGACATACCTTAACCAAACATTGCAGATGGGAAGCTTATAAAGAAGTCTCTTGAGTTGAGTTGAAGAAGGTTAATGGTCACGGTCACTATGATATGAGAAATTAAAATGGTTCCTCTCCAGTAACTTGTGTTTAACTAAACATACATTCACCAAGGTTGTGACCCTGATGAGATCAGAAAGCCTTGTGATTAATTTTACATAGAAGTTGGAAGTTAAGGCCGCTGCAATTCATTAATAATAATTTGAGTTCTCCTGAATATTATGTCAGCAAACTTCACAATTAGGTTGCATTGGATGAAAGAAAGAAGCCTGCTGAATTCAAGATTAAAAGATTATGTTCAAGCTAAACATCATGTTTAACAAGACATTGGTCTTGTTATGTATAATTTGCATTTCTTTTTTATGTAGATAGTGTTATGTCAGTTTCTTTATGTTTTGTTCATATTCCTTTGCAGAGATTCATCATGATCCTTAGTTTCAGTGTGAGAGCAAGGGGCATGACTGCAACACACCCTGGTATAAATGGGTAATTGAGAGGTTACAGCAAGCTTTCCTGTTGGTAAGCAGAAACTTTTACTATAAATTCTAGAAATGGCAATTCTTCTTTTGTTATTCTCCTTCAGTCCACATACATTGTTTCTGTATGAAAGAGGTCTTGTTTATTATTCTCCCACCTCTAATGAGGCAGAAGTATATAAAAAAAAAAATCATCATTTCTGGCTGGATGTCATACAATTTGTATAGTGCAACGAGTTATTTCAAATTCAATTGATTGCCCAAAAACTAAATATTATGGTCATTACCTGAAGATTCACATATTGACAACTCACTTCGTTGCTGGAATTTATATATGCAGTTAACATGCAGTGTATAACAGACTCTTCGGAATGAAACTAGTTCACAGTTTTCAGTGAATCACTAAGAAACTTCAAACATGTTATGGCCATTATGTGAAGGTGCAAACATTGCAAACACTGCAATTTTTGTTGGAGTTTTCTTGCAGCTGAGTACAGTATAAGACCTAATCTTGTGAGTGCAATTTGTCTTTCAGTTTGTAACGAATTGCTGTGAAACTTTGTACATATTAAGATCGGTATTTAAAGATGCATATATTGACATATCTTTGCACTCCCATGATGTTTGCAAAGAGTTATTGCCCTTTGCATTGAGAGCTGCACACCAAGTATGGCAAAATTGTGTGAATATATTTACTCTTGTAGTTTTTAGTGGATTATTGTGATATTTAGTACATTTTATGGTCATCATAATTAGATGTGCATGTTGACCAATCATTTTAATCACACTGTCTTAGAAGAGTTGTATGCGTTGTTTACTGTAGGCTCCCCGGGAGGTGGGGGTGGGGGTGGGGCTATATTTACATGAGCAGATTTCTTATCATTCATATGATTGCTGATTGTAGTTACCGACAATTTCAAGTACATTCACCATATGTGCATATTTAATGTAATTTTATGGAGCACCATTATAGTATTTAATGTAAAATCAAAATTCCCCTGAACTTGATTTTTCACATGACAGGCTACTGCAAAAATGGGCAGAGGAAGACTGCCTCTAAAATAAGTTCTTTTTATTTGCACTTTCTTTTGTGTCAGACAGTGACTACATGGTTTTGTTTTAGACTTAAGCAGGTTTAGACCTCATATCCATTTTAAACAAATTGATATATAAAGACTGAAGTCAGAATATGCAATAGTAGTGGAAAAGGTATATTAGGCAATTAGAAACTATATTATTAAACTTAGTGCACCTTTCTATTTTCACTTTAACATGACCTGTTTCTTATCAGTTTTATGCACATATAAGAACATACTCTAATTTCATTTTCAGCACCATGAACTGGTTTTCAAGTACATCCAAACCCTGGAAAGTCGGCTATTTACAAGTGATATAGATTTCCACATTCTGAAAATATTCCAACAATTCTGTGTTCTACGATCTTAATCGTGACATCATTGTGATGGAGATTGATCCTAAGAACAATTTTATCATTCCCTCTGTAACAAAGAGGATGAAACAGACTATTAAATTTTGATCATTAGAAGCTGACGTCAAGTAATTGGATAAATGTAGTGACTAAAATGTTTGTTAATATTTTGACAAAACTGAGCTTGCATCGCTTTGTTTTAGATAAACTAGTTTAAAAGAGTGGATCTAGGTTGCTGAAAATCTGGTTTAAATTCTTCTCTTGAAAAAATGGCAAGCTGTTTAAGAAATCTTTTTCTAGTGGTTGATACAGTGCATTAAATGACTTGATGCAAAATTGACAAAGCATTAATTCATGCTGATTTTCTGGTTTATTTTTTACATAAACACTTTTTCGCAGTGTGTATTATGTTGTGACCCTGCATATCCGTCTGCCATTACATTTTTTATATTCTTCATGATAACTAATTTCAGTTCTATAGACACATACCTCTATCAAACCTAGTGGAGAGCTTGTCCTTGCGGCAAGGAAGAACCTATCAGTTTCAGAGTTAATGGTCAAAAGTTAGGGTCAGTGTGATTAAAAGAAGAACCATGGTTTCCAAACAATATCATTAGTTCTACATACAAACTATGACTATTACTAAACTTTTGGGGCCCCGAGTGGCCGAGTGGTCTAAAGCGCTTACCGTTATGGATCACTGACATCTCACCTCTGTCTGCGTGGGTTCAGGTCTCAGATTTGGCCAATGTGGGTATGTGAGAAAGCTTGCCAGTAGCTTCTCGTGGGTCGGTGGTTCTTTTCGGGGTTTTCCCAGGTTTCTCCTCCACCATTACTGGCCGCCATGTATGGCCTATCGTATGCTGAAAAATGGCGTTAAACCCTACAACAACAATAACATCAACTAAACTTTGTTGATGGAGCAGACTTGGGGTAAGGAAGAATCCTGTAGATTTTGGTTCCAATAAGTCAACATTCATGATCACTGTGACTGAAAGAAGGAGAAATGGCTGTTGTGCAATAACTGGAGTAGTCCACACAGTTAACATTTTGTGGATGGCTTGCACTTGAGTTAAGGAAGCATCCTATAAATTTCAGGTCAAAATGTCAAACGACAAGGTCACAGTGACTGAAAAATGAAAAAAGGGTCTTTTGCACATACTCTCACTTATCAACCATGTGCCTTCACAAAAGAAAGAGTCTATTGATTTGGGGATCAAAAGGTCAAGGTCAGAAGTAGTAACAAAACAACCAAGAGTCCCTTAAGGAGCAATTTATACGCCTGCCCTGTTCTCTCAGCAGGCACTTCTAGAGTATGGTTGACTCTGTAGGTTACTTAACAATAGATTTCAAAGACCTCACTATCTGTAGAAGGCATGTAGTCCTAAATTATTTCGAAGAAACAATTATTTTCTTTTCAAATCTACCATGACAATAGTATATGGGGATACTTTAGCGTCAATGGAAAATACATTACAAGATACACACACCCCCCCCCCGGGCACGTTTGGCGTCACGATTTTTTCCGAAAAAAATGGCACACCCTGGGACACTATAGCGTCAATGGGAATTTTGTATAGGGACAATAGGAATGGAACAGGTAGGGTGACGTCACGGTACTAGACACTTGCAACAATGTGGCAAGTGGCTGACCTGAATACGCGTAGCTACTCTAGGTAGAGACAAATACAACAGAGAGAAAGAGACATAGATAAACACAAATATAGCACATATATAGACAAATTTTTGAATAAATATCTTTTCGAGGCATATGAAAGTGGCCCTGAAAAGGGACATTGTTTGTTATGTTAACACCATTCCGTTAATACAGAGGGCATCGCATAGGTCTTCTTCTCTTCCTCAAACTTTGTTTAACCTCTGGTCCGTAAATGAGCGTTCGCTACAGACAACCTTGTCTTTCCACATAGGTCCTTCTTTACCAAACAGTAGTATCTGTAATCCGGATGATAGTCCATGATGATTTCACATACATGGGTAAGTACGTACGGAAAAACAACGACGATACGAAAGTAGACGATTCAACGTTGGTCCACATCTTTGTGACGAGAACAGGTGAAGGGAATGAAGTGAACCGCGTTTATTTATAGTGGAAGACCGGATCGAAATGGATAGAAATTGTTCACCAATCCTAACACGCATTACAAAATTCAGTCTCTTCGCGGAGTATGTCTTCCAATCCGAAGTGAGCTACCTGTGACGTCACATTCCCTATATAGGTGCGCTAGCGTCTGTGTGCAGTGAATCGATGCGGCATTGTTTTGTGAAACATGACTGAAACTAAGAAGACGATGAATTGGGGTGCACCGGCTTTGGAGACGAAAAGCGATGGCATAGCAGTGACTACCAAATTTAACACAGCGCTACTTCCTGAAGAGGTCGATTTTAACTGGGATTTAGTAGATGTCTCTTTTCGCAAGAATTTGTTCCGGTACCAGTACCTTCACCACCTTCTCCTTCTTTACCACAGGTCGAGGATTTTAAACAGAGACAGAAAGAAGAATTGGAGAAATTTTTACAGCAGCGGAAAGAGGCAGAACAAGCATTTCTCCTTGAACAGCAACAGCGAGAAGAAGAAGAGGCAAGAAGGAAACGACAGGAAGAATCAGCAGAGAAGAAACAAGGTCTAGGAGAGAAGGAGAAGGAGAATAGTGAACCTCAAACGGTAACGGTACTCTTGGACATTTTGGCTGAGTTAAGAAGTCTGAAACAAATGTATCAGACTTCTTTATTACGACCCAAGAGAAAAAGACCTTCCCGAGCCAAACAGTCCAACCCGGTTACTACACCTCAGATACCACCCCTAGTGATTTCTGCCAAATAATTGACAGGAGCATGTCCAGAAGTAGGCCTTGTCCGTGGCAAAGGCTTAAGGCAGTTAAAGCAGATTGCTTCTCGTTCCTGAGTTTGTTCTAAGAAAAAAATAAACACCCAATAGTCCTTTTCAGGTCTACTCATTTCTTTCGAAAAGAGATATTATTCATTTTGCCTCCATCAATTAAAACTCAGAAATCCCATTTTTGTAACCCTATGATGTACGTGTGTGAGTGCGTAAGTGTAGACCCATATTTTTAAAAATTAAAACCAAGAGACACTTTTTTTCAGTCTGGTCTATTCTGGTATAAATTTTTACAATCCAATGTCACAACACAACGCAACACTTTTTAAAAACGTTCATAGACTTCCTCTTTGTATTTTTTTCTTCTATCACTCTCTCTGATTTTTAAATTTCTTCACTTTCACAGTTTTTTCCTCCTCTTCTTCCTCACTTTTTTTCTCTTCTTCTTTTCTTTTCTGTCTTTTCTTTCTGAACGTGTCGGGGTTCTTCTTTTGCCGAGAGCACCTCTTCTTCTTCCTCTTTTTGCTCCTGTTTTTTCTTAGGACACTCTGAAGACCAATGTCCTTTCTCTTTACAATGATAACAGGTATCTTGACTTTTGTCTCTTGACACTGGTCTCGCTTTTTTGACGCTCTGGACATTTTGTAGCCCAATGCCCTTTCTTCTGACAGATATAGCAGGTATCTTCACTTTTATCTCGAAAGAAGGGGGAGTAGTTCGTCGGCTTGTCTGAAGAAAACTTTCGTATGACACCTCGCAAAGCTCTGATCAGAAGTTCGATCTGTGTGGGTTCTTCCATCGAGCTGGTCGGCTTGAGAGCGAAATGAAAACTGAGAAGGAAGCCAACAACCGTTTATATATACCCTGAGTCTGACATGGATATATAGGGTTCATGGTGTTTCAAATGTAGTCATTTGACTTTTTGCAGTCAAGATGAAACGATCGCATCATTTCGTAAAGAAAGGAAAAGAAAGTAAGAGGCAGAAACGTGATTTATCGCCTCGCACAGTAGCTGAAGTCCTGGCTCAAATTCATGCCAGCGATTTTGAAGATGAGATGAGTCAGCCAGAATCTAGGCCTAGGGAGTCTACACCAAACCAAAGTCCATTAACATCAGTAAACTCTGAAAAATACTACCACATTCCAGAGACGGACAAACGCTCCTCTAGAAAATTTAGAACCACAGCCTACACGTACACGGTGAAGTTTAAAGATTTCAAGTCCGACGTACCGTTGGAGAAAGCAGAAGGGTTCATCACCGATGCGTGGGATTCTTTGTTAACCACACTGCAACAGCAATGTGAAGCCAAAGAAGACGATCGCTTGAGACTTTCCATTCATCACGACAGTTTCAAGTCACCCGTTTGGATCGAGTTTAGCAGCCCAGCAGAACTGACACCTTCCAAAGTCATGGATAAGATTCAACACGTGCAACAATCCGACGAAAAGTTTCACATCAACGACGGAGAAACGACACTGTTCATGACCCACGTGTCTCTTCCCCAAGGGACGGGACGCAAAAAGGTTTTATTGGTAGACAACCTTTGCAGCACAAAACAGAGTCTCGTTCAAAGTAACAACCCTCAAGACAAGATGTGTTTAGCCCGTGCCATCGAGGTGGGACGAATGTATGCTGACAAGAACGACACTGTAGAATGGAAAAGAGCCTAGAAAACTATTCAACAATCGGACCGAGCCAAACAACGAAGCGAAGCAGAACTCTTGTTACTGCAAGCGGTGATATCCAAAGACACCGCTTGTAGCATTCCTGAAATGCAAAAATTGCAAGACGTCTTAGCTCCACGCTACACGTTGAAAGTACACCCTCAAGAAGTGCGCGGACCTCTGTTGTTTCGAGGCAAAAATTTCGAAGACGGAAAATATATTCACGTCTATTATCACGATGAACATTTTGATGCCATTACCAGTATCACCAGCATTTCCTGGGGTACGGTTATTACTGTGAGAAATGTGACTATATCTATAACAATCGAGAGTAACATAAGCATTGCGGATCGAAATGTGAGGGATGTTTAGCTTCTAAGCCCTGTCTGGACCAAGGAGAAGAACGAGTGCATTGCTCTGCTTCTCAGCGCACGTTTGTCCGTTCAACCTGTTACCAACAACATCTGAAGACACAAGGTTTACAGCAGAAAAGTGCTTGTCAGCTCCTGAGATTGTGCCCAACTTGTAGACAAGTCATACGTACCAAAAGTGCCAAGGCACACGTATGTTCAGGAAATAAGCGATATCACATTTGTCGCCAAATCGTGGACATTGCACATGAATGCTACATTCAAAAATACTAGTCCAAACATGAAGAAGAAGATAATGACCAGTAGAAAGGCCATTTCATCTTTATCGATTTCGAATGCATGCAAGAGACTGGCATTCACATTCCTAATTTCTGCGTGGCTCACCGAGCGTGCGAGAAGTGCATCCAAGAGCCTATCTTTACTCATTGCCCTCACTGTAGCAAGATTCCTGGAGGACGTGAAAAAATCTTTCGTGGACCAAACACGCCAGCTGATTTCGCCCAATGGATCTTAAACCCTATGGACGAGATGTGGAGCCAAGAGGACATCGAACGTTACGGAGATTGTCATCGCTATGCTACGGTGATGGCTCACAATTTTTCGGGATACGATGGACAGTTTCTTTTGAGATACTATACGGAACAAAGCACCGAACGTCCGAAAGTGACTTTGAACGGAGCCAAAATCATTTACATGCAAGTGGGACAAGTGCAGTTTGAAGATTCGATGAGTTACTTGGCCATGCCTTTGAGTCACATGCCTAAAACATTTGGAATGACAGAGATGACCAAAGACTATTTTCCGCACTTTTTCAATACCGAAGCCAATCAACACGCCGTTCTACCACATTTGCCCGAGGCTCACTACTACGACCCCGACAACATGCGTACCGAACAACGAGAAGCTTTCTACGCTTGGAACCAAACTCATGCCTCGGACCCCTTCGACTTTCAGGAAGAAATGTTAAAGTAAAGTCGTTCCGACGTGGACATTTTACGGCGTTGCTGTGGAAAATTTCGAGGACTGTTCATGGAACACGGAGGAATCGATCCTTTGAAAGAAGCCTGCACCATTGCCAAAGCTTGTTCCTTAGTGTACCGCCAACGATTCATGCCCGAAAACACCCTAGCTGTCATAAGTCCTCAAACAACCAATTTTGCCAAACGTGAATACTCGGTCAAAACCCTACGCTGGCTACATTACTTGTGCGACAAGGAAGACAAATGGATCCAATGGAGGAGGCGAGAAGACTATTGGAAGGTATTTGGTGGATGGCTGGGACTTAGAAAACCCAAGATCGTGTGCGAATTTAACGGTTGCTTATTTCACGGATGTCCCATCTGTTACCCGCAAAGTGACACTACAAACCAGTTTTTACAACGGACCATGGAAGACTTGTACCAGGCCACTTGTCAGCGGCGCTTGAAGTTAGAAGAGCAAGTATGCCAAGTGGTAGAAATGTGGGAACACGAGTACGATCACCGTTTGAAAACCGATCCCGAGTTTAAGCGCATCGTGGAAAGTTACAAGCTGGTGGGCCCACTGAACCCAAGGGACAGTTTGTACGGAGGACGAACGAATGTCACCTGTTTGCTGTACCAACCCGAGGAGGAGAAAGGAGAAGAAATCAAATACTTGGACGTGTGTTCGCTGTATCCTTACGTGTGC
This sequence comes from Megalonaias nervosa, assembly GCA_016617855.1. Taxonomy (NCBI): domain Eukaryota; kingdom Metazoa; phylum Mollusca; class Bivalvia; order Unionida; family Unionidae; genus Megalonaias; species Megalonaias nervosa. Next base: position 4,190 of record JAECUM010018005.1, on the reverse strand, counting down.
AAATACTGTCACTTTTCCTCAGGGCACCCACAATTGCTGACGGAACAAATCGACATGGAAAATATTCGCCAATACGAAGGATTGATCAAGTGCAAAGTCTTGTCTCCCACGAACTTGTACCATCCCATTTTACCTCACCATTGCCAAGGAAAAGTAATGTTTCCCTTGTGCCGTACTTGTGCTGAAACGTGTAACTAAGACCAACCTTGTCAGCACAGTCAGGAAGAACGTGCCTTAACGGAAACGTGGGTCAGCGTGGAATTGTTCAAAGCTCTGGACCTGGGATACCAACTGTTAGAAGTGTACGAAATTTACCACTTTCCCAAGACACAAAAATACTACAAGGGCGACGAGACTCAGAAAGGCATTTTGGCAAACTACGTGAATGCCTTTTTAAAAGTGAAACACGAAGCCAGCGGCTATCCTTCCTGGTTCTACCCTCCCGAAGGCCAAAAGAAATTCAAAGATAAATACTGGGAGCAGGAAGGCATCACTTTAGACCACATCGAGAAAAACGAAGGAAGGCGATCGTTTGTCAAAGTGATGTTAAATTGTTTGTGGGGCAAAATGGCACTACGACCGCGTTTACTCAAGACGGAGTATTTGACAGAGCCTTCTCGCTACTTCCAGATGAGTCACGACAAAACTAAATACATGAAACACGTGGACGTCGTTCGTGAGGATTTGATCTTAGTCAATTACGAAGAAGAACTGGACTTTGTAGAAGCCGACGAATTTGGAAATCATCATTGCGGCTTACGTGACAGCCCATGCTCGTTTAAAACTGTACGAAACTTTAGAACTGTTAGGAGATCGTTTGCTGTATTTTGACACGGACAGTTGCATTTTTATCGATCGTCTGGGTCAACCTCACCCTGTCATCGAAGGAGACCGTTTAGGAGCCTGGACGGACGAGCATCCCGACGACAAGATTCTAAGTTTTGCAAATGGCGGTCCCAAAAATTACGGCTACGAATACCGAGACCCACAAGGAGAAGTACACACGGAGTTGAAAGTGAAAGGATTGACTCTCAATTATCGCACCAATCGACTGGTAAACTTTGGCGTCTTGAAAGAAGCCTTGCAGTCTGGACCGGATGGAAATTTTAAAGTGACCACCCACGAATCGCACAAGATTGTACGTTTACCCACACACCAAATCGTCAGTCGACCCTTGGAAAAAGTCTATCAAATCATGTACCAGAAGCGAGTTCGGCTTCCCAACCACTTCACTTTACCGTACCGTCACGACGATATTGGCCAGCATATAAAAAAGGACAACGTTCAAGACCGATAGTTCATTGTGACTACCATTGCCAAGCGAGAAAGATGAATCCATTCAAACAGCAAGAATGAAGCAAGAGCAAACTCGAGTGCGATGCTGTGCCTTGCGATTGCAGGGATGCCGTACGCTATGACCTTCGCGATTCAGTACCACATCATGGGAACTTTGCTATAACTACTACTACCATACCTACCATGGAAAGTGATGCTGTACGTGTCAAACCTGACGGATGCGAGAGCGATGCCACTCATTATCGTACGCCTTTTCACTTTAGGGGTTTTCATGGTGTATGTCATCATTATGAAACCATGCGGCTACCACCCTACGGATGTCATGCAAATTTGAGCACACTCCTGCATATTTCACCATACCCTCATCGAAATGAACCTGTGAAAGACGAATATTAATTCCCTGTGCGTTTGCCTGAATACTGCGATTTTGAAAGTCGGATCCAAAACTTTCCGAGGAAAATGGCCAAAATATCTGGGAAGACCTACCCCCGAAGAATTAGCTAGAGCTGGATTTATCTTCTTGGGCGAAGGTGATAAATTCAAGTGCTTCAGTTGCGGTGTGTCACTTCACGAGTGCGAGAAGAAAGATTGCGTTTACATGGAACATGCTCGATGGTCTCCATATTGTCACTACCTACCTTTAGTGGCACCTCATCATTCAAGTGGACATACCATGTCGTTTAAGAAACCAGCTGTTTGGATAGGAGTCAAACGTTGGACAACACCTAGACAAGTATTTAAACCCCATGTAAAAAATAATATTCAAAGATTACCAAACGAATTGCAAGAGAAGATCTACAAGGACATTTGGCAGGGAGTTGCCAGAGCCAAATCTCAATTAGTGACTACAGAACTTTTGTGTCGAGAAATTCACAAGAGAAAATTGACAAAATTCAACAAACAAGTCTGATTTCTCTGGATCAAATGTGCGTTCATCCGAATATTCCGCTTTAGACCATTTACATTTGAAGATTTTATTGACATTCTTGACCGATTCCTGGAATGGCAGTGGTAAGAAATTACTCCCTATATTCGTTACTTTCGTTCTAGGAGAAGTGTTTGACTGACATCGTCATGGATTCTTTACAAGAAAACATTCGTGGCTTGCCTGTGGAGTAGAGAGAACGCATTTACCGCGAGTTCGTCAAAATACAAGTCAAATGCAAAGAACCATTGCATCCGTTACGTCACCGATGTTTGAACCACTGGTACCTAAATGTTATAAGAGGACTGATTCTGATGAAAGTGTTCCAGTGGTCAGACATTGATGAATCGCGTGAAATTCATAAATTTTTGGATCCCACTCATTCAACTAACAAGGTGATCCTAATGCACCGAATTCCAACGGACGAGTTAGAGGATTACAACCAATCTTTACAAGAACAATTCATTCTAGTTCAAGACGAAACTTCTGTGCTACGTGTGGTGTGTGAGTTAGTGACTAAACATTTTTGGTACGGTACTAAAATAAAATCGAGGCTGTTCAAAATGTACACTTATTACCTTACACCAAAGAGGGTATAAAAACGGACTACCATGGCACGACCTTTATCATTCGTGATACAACAGATTCCGTGGAAGGAAATCAATGACACTATTCAAATGGTAGAGGATTACGATCGCCTATTACGAGAACTGTGTCCATTGAATTGGGGTCGACGTGTGGTGTGAGTCTTAGTGACTTCCTTTCTGGGATTTCGTTTACAAGCCGATTCTTTGTGGACCCTTTACCAACAGTACATACCTCTCCAAAAAGCATGAAAGTGGTTCCTTTAAATGTACACGAAAAACTCAATCTGCTCAAAGCTTTGCGTTTTCATCTCGATACTTGTCGCCAACCTCTTCAGGAATGAAAGATTCGTCAACTTTTAGGTACTGAAGATGTGTACGATGATGTGTGTGTAGCTTGTGACTTACACCCTCACTGGAAAGATGTACGTGACTGGAAAAGGTGGGGTTTTGAGGCTTGGACAAAAGAAGTGGCACACTATGCCCAAGATTTGTCATCCTAAAAAATTAAAACATTCAGTGAAAAAAGTAACTTTTAAACCAGTGTTAGTGACAGTGCCAGAAGAAGAAGAAGAATTCGTGACCGAGGAAAATCACTCTCTTCAGGACAGGACCGATATCGACATCCCGGAAAGGCCATTCCAGGAGGACTCTTGTGTGACTGTTCCAAGGAGTGTAGAAGCTCTAAGAACAGTACACCCTGCCCCTACGATTTTACCTCTTGATCACCACGAATGTTGTACAGAGACTTGTTTATATTCCATTATGATCGTTTAGATGTGTCTTTTATTCATGTACTTCGTCATTTGGCTTTTATGTATTTTTGTCTTTCGTGTTGTTCACTTTTAAAGACGACAATAAACGTGTCCTTAAAAAAGTATAAAAACTCTTGTCTTGTCTGTCTTCGTGTCAAAAGTGACATTTCTTACACTACTATGGCTACCTCTACCGTCTCTACTCCCTCTTCCTCCACTGTCAAAGTCATTGACGAACACGTAGATCGGACTAGTTGGGAGGCCTTGTATCTTCGCCATCCCTTTAATATGCTCATTGCCGGACCTAGCGGTTCAGGCAAAACCGAATTTGTCAAACGTTTGATCGAACATAAACATCATTTGATCGATCGTCCACCTCAACGAATCGTGTGGGGTTACAAAGAGTGGCAATCGGAGTACAGCCTTCTGCGAGAAAGTCAAGGCGATTCGATCGTCCTTGTGGAAGGCATTCCTGGCGAAGACGACGGGATCGTGTCTGACCCTAGTCAAACTCATTTGGTTATTTTTGACGACATGTTAGGAGAAGACGAAGAAGAAATTAAACTCTGGTTTACGCGCAAAAGGCATCATCGTAATGCCAGTGTCATTTACATCACCCAAAATTTGTTT